>JAQFZI010000243.1:0-19986 GCA_034695605.1 Eupelops occultus | reverse complement strand
CTCTCTCTCTCTCTCTCTCTCTCTCTCTCTCTCCCTTACCCTCTCAACTGAGCCCTTCCTTATTCTAATTCATAAAGAAAATCAAATATAAACTGTGGTTAACGTCAAGAAACAGATTTGAGGCCTTTTTTATATTCATTTGAAAAGAATTTTAAGAAAATATACTTCAGAGCAGAAGACATGTTATGAGACCTAATAAACAAACAAAATATTTAAAACATTTGGACTTACTTTACAGATGCGATCAAATAAATAAATGTTTATAGCTTTACAATTAAATGTTTAACTAATAGTCAGTTTTTTGTTGCCTTTTGGGTGAAAACAAACATTAAATTGAAGTTAAAAAAGAAAATTGTCTTAAAATTGGGAATCAATTTTCCTCCAATTATTATCTCTCTTATCGCTAGTCGTTATCGACTGAGAAATTATTATAAAACCATTAAATGTATAATTCATTTATCAATTAATGAAACGAATTAATGTTGTTTTCAATTCATACGAAGGTTTTGTTTTCAATAAAAGAGAAAATGTTTATAATATGAGAGTTGGGTTTACTTTAGTTTTTATTTTAATCATTACTTTATCATTAAATCTGATTTTAAGAGTAATTTTTTTTATCGGAGATTAGATCGGAATAAATAATATGAATATAAAAACAATAAACAAGATTTGGTTTTTAATGATTTTCATAAGAGTTGATAACAATTAAAAAACTTTTGCCGCAAAAGGCTTTGACTTTAAAAAGATCTGAAGAACTCATTAGAATTTATAAATCAGATACCATTCATATGATATGAATTGAATTATGAGATAATTTTGGACGACTGCCACAAAAGCCAACAAAAACAAAGAAAAACATTGAAAACAATGTATTTATATTTAATATTAAATGAAATTACTTTTAGTACTCATAAAAAAGTAGAAACATTGAGAAGAAAGAGAAATAAGACTCAAATAAAATGCAAATTACTTTCTCTGAGTATTATAGGGATAGGGATTGGGAGAAAAACTCATTAGACTTTCATATTATATAAGGTTTATATTATATACGCCTTAAGCCAATTATCGAGAGGTGAAGCTCACCCTAAAAGTGAACTCGAATTCTCGAGCGCTTAGTTTGAGAACTTGAAGAACTCTCAGCTCTGGTATCTAATGCACAGGTAGTTTTTGGTTAAGTCCATTGCGGGCACACCGGCAGGTGTAATGATCCATCGTTGCCAGTCGTGACACACCATCGACTTTATATGCAATGCTAAGAACAGACCAGACTATGCCAGTGCCTCTAAATATAAGGTAAATTAACTTTGTCTGCATAGCCAGCACTGGTAATACCACTGGCACTGCACTCATGCAATAAAAGTCAGTGATGAGCAGCACTTCTCTATCTCTCTGTAGTATTGCATAAATTCAGTTCTCTTACAAAAGAGTGTATTTACAGAATCAATAACACAAACATTGAAATTGTGAGCCCAGTCCTAAGTAAACACATTTTATGCAACGCTTTTAATCTAAAATATATTTCTGTACAGAATTTTGTCAAAATTATACTCACAAATAGTTTATCTATTTTTTGGGTTTAGTTTAACAACAGTTTTCATTCTGTGCACAAATATTCACTTAAGGAAATTACAAATTATTTATTATAAACTTTTTGATAAGTTTTTCCTCAAAGAATGGATGAAAAGTGACTGAAAATAATATTATCGATAATCAGCTCATATTTCATATAAAAATTGCTTCAAATTTTGGTTATTTTTCTGAAAAAGTCATTATAAGAATAGAGTGTTATATGATATCCAACTTATATTCGAAACACTTATATTTGTTATGTAATGAGCTGTCAGTTCCTAATAATCATAAGACATTAGTGCCCATAGAATATGATGCTCCGCTCGTATTACAATTTTCATGAGCCACGGCTAAGACACTTACGGATAGTTACTAATGAATGTTTGAGTCTGAGTTCATTGCTGTTTACTATTATAAAAGGTATGGTCGACAAGAATAATGGGTAAATCAGATCTGATGTGTCTGTTGTATTCTGTGCTCTGATGGCAAGTATGCAATAGAAAAGACTATTTTTCGTGTAATAAAAGTCACTCTTTTCTCCACATCTTTTGCTTAAATGTTGGCAGACATGCAATACATTCAATACAGTGAACAACACTATGATTGTAGTGAACATTGCATTCAATAAATTAAGATTAACGACTAAATGGCAATCAACAGCACATTGGAGGCCAACCCATCACACAATACACTAATAGCTCACACCAGAGAAAAATATTCTTCACAATCAAATATTTCCCTCTTATTGTCCGCAGAAACTATTGATTTTAATTGTCTTTCGACTCTTTTTATCGCTTTTTATTACTTTTTGAGACTTTTCTAACTCACAATTAGAGGAACTGATATCTAATTTAATTTAATTCAACAAAAGGTTTTCCTTTCGTTTTCTTTTCATTTGATTTCTAAAATTTTGTATTCATATGAAATCTCCCGAAAAGTTTCTTTAATTTCCATTTTATTTCTTATTTTTTTCTCAATTTTATATTCAACTAAATTAGCGAATAATAAAATATAAGCGAAAAAGCGTAACAAAAGAAGAATAAATTTATGGTAATTACCGGTAGAATAACTACAGTATTACTTATACTAACCTTAGGTTTGTTTTTTCAAATTCGTTTTGATATTAGATATAATGCTGAGTATGAAAGAAGACGAGTCTTGCAGAAAAAAAGTTCATTAGACTCACTATCCTTCAAAGTTGTGGCACAAAAATAATAAAAATTTTCAAAAACGAGCAAAAAAGAAATGATCTTAAAATTTACGACCAAAATGTGAAAGACTTTTCTTCATTGCAATGAATGCAAATTTCACTCTAAAAAAATTAAAGGCATATAAAAAGTCAAGACATGGAATACAGACATAAAATGGTTGGCACAGGAAAAATAAGTGAACGAAAGTTCACTGAAGCTAATAATTTAATCAACTTTTTTGATCAATTTTGTGCTAAGATTTTGTTTAAACTCTTATCTCATATAGTCTTCAATTAAAAGTTCTTAATTAATACTTAAAACCAAAGAAAAAAATCGTCGAAAAAATCTCTTAAAAACCAAAATCAGTCAAAGATCTAAAAATCGATTTTTTGTGTCGATATTATTTTTGTTAAAAATGGGAATCCATTTGATTTATCAAAAAATTTTAGTAAAAAACTTAATGCCTTTTCCTTATTATAAATGTTTTTTAAAACTCAACTAAAACTCCTAAAAATCCTTTTGTAAAGAAAAGGTTGTCCGCAAAAAAAATAATAAGAAGAAGAGTTGTTTTGGTATTCATGAAATTCAATACTCTATTCTACAGATTTATGCGACACAACAGACAGTCTTAAAGGATTTTTAGCCGCGTTTTTAGGTCTGAGTCGCAAACAGAACCGCTCAATGAATAATTCAATTTGACTCCGGCTATGAATTATATATTGAATTGCAATTCATAGTCAACCAAAAAATAATACACAACAATGAATCCTCTTTTTCAAATTTCTTTGGTTCATGTGTATCAGGGTCGTCCAAGCCAGTGCTTGGAACAGCTTAATTAATTGGATGCGCTTCCAATCACATCCCGAAGCGATGTCAAGAATTTTGTGTCAAATTTTGTTTGTGATTTTGTTAGTGATGTTACGAAATGTAATACTTTTAGACAGTTTACGGTCATCTCATTTGCGATTGACTACTTGGTTACCCCTAAACTCGGTTCCAACTAATAAAAGATATAATACCGATCAGAAAGAGTTGAACCAATGAATACTAACAAGAAATAAGTCCAAGAATAATAAGAGATTCACATATTATCTGACATTTTTGCCGCCGTTTTCATTACACAGAAATTAGATTTTGTTGGCATTCAGTTCCTAACGATTAGAGTCTTTCTTTGGTTGAAAAACAGCACTGAATCGTATTATTTTGCCTTAAAATTATATAATTGAATGAAAGATATAAACGAATTATTCCTTCTTTTTGTTAGTTTTTTAAATCCTCTGTTTTCTTGTCTGACAGAAAGCCCTCAACGAAAAGGCGTTAAACAAATAGAAATTAAATTAACTTTTTCTCTGCCGTCGAAGCAAATCAAAAGCGATTTCACAAAAATCTTTTCATTTGATTAGAAGTTCTTTCTGTAACAGTATTTCCGTTTTATTAGATTTTCATTCCTGGTATTTATTTTCAGAGCAGATAATTCTGGTTTCTAACATTCCTTAGTAGGAATGGGTGTTTGATATTCACGAGTAAATAATCAAAAATTGATTAAATATTTTTCACTAAAATATAATACAAATAAAGACTGAAAGCTCTTCCTTATCATTAAATGCCTACACATTCTGTGCAATCATTTCTTCAAAATTGTTATCAAAATCATATAAAATGAGATTCAAAGAGAAAAAAGAGATGTTTTATAAGGAACTGCAAAAATGAATTTTCAATGTTTTAAATCTTAACATTAAATATGAAATTCTTAAATAAATAATGTTTTTATGGAAATTAATCAATGATTTAGAGCTGACATTAAGTTATGAATTATTAATTTGATTATTAAAATAGATTATTAGTCAATAAAATTGTATTTTAAATTCAAAATAATGGTTGTATTCAATGAATAAATTTATATTATGTGTCAATCAGTGGCACAGCAACAGCACAGTTGGCATAACATAGACTTAATTACAATTAAATTGAGGGTTCAGTTAGTGATAGACTGATAGATGAGTTGAGAGCAATAACTCATTGAGAGAAACATTAGAGTTTGACTGATTGTATGGGACAGTAGACTCCTGCTGTGCATTGACAGCATCCCAGTGCCAAATATGTCGAGTGCCACCAATACATTCCATGTCTCACATTTGGACTAATTGTAAATTGAATTGAATGTTCATCATTCACTTGGGTTCAGAGCCCATCTGCAGAGTTAGGTCAGGTCTGTTCAACATCTGAAGAGGCGATACATCTCTTTGGGCTCAAGTGTCGAACCTCTGATTCCATTCCATTTGTCAAAACATGTCTTTGTGTGGGAGACCTAAAAACAATTATGATTAACAACGAAATTCCATAATTAATGTGTTCAAAGTATGTCCGCATGTGATCCCTTAAATGGAGGCATTCCCATTGCCATTACAATTCTTATTCTGGTAACTCATATATAAATATCAATACATAGCACAGAGCACTACATTCAGGAAGTTTTTTGCCCACAAATATGTTATATCGAGTCTATAGAAACTGGAAGATTAATTGAATGGATGGACCCTTTTTGACCTTTCCCTATGTCTTAAGCAATGAAGTGCTACTGATTTGCTTTCTTGGCTTTGGGTATGTTGTCAGCGATAACGGCATTCAATATAAACATACAAAGAGTGTATTCCCCTATCCTTTGACATAAAAGAAACAAATTATGAAATATGTTTTGGCGATTGTCTGTTGTCTCACATTGTTTTGCAATTCAAATGCATTCAAATGATTAAAATATAAAATTAATTATATTTTTCTTCCGAATGAAATATTTGAGTCATTTATAAATTATGCCTCAAATGGTATCTTATATTAAACCAAAAGAGTGATAATAAAAATTTTGATAAATATTTTACTCTTTAAATATATGTTTTAAAGTCTTGTTTCTCACTTAATAGGAGCTAATAATTCATATTTCAAGTAATATATTATTATAATAGAAAACTATTAATAATAATAATCATTTGAGTCAATAATAATTGTTAATAAACTAAGACAAATAATTATTAGTCAAATATCCAGATTATATTAATAGCAATTCTAAATAGAGTAAAGCCTTTATTTCTCATTATTTTATTGATCGGTTAGAGAAGTGGAGGGAATACATAATTCAATTCCTGGTTGCTATTCATAACATGCATATCGAATCAAAAATTATCAAATACCAGATGAAAAAATGGAAAAACCAAACTCCTGTTCATCTGTTAATAAAGTATGATATGATTGGATATAATATAGAAATGATTTGATGTGAAATCTGAATTGCATTACAAATGGATGGCATTAATAGTAAAAGAGATATTCATTTCCATTACACGGAAATCAAATCAAAAAATTTGTTCTTTTTTTATATCAAATTTCTTTTGCACTACTTTTATGGCCTCAAAGAAGTTCATGAGAAACAAGAATAAGAGCTAATACTCACATATTTTTGTCGATTATTTTTCGGTATGTAATCAACCATTAGAAGCATAAACGCGAAGAATGTTTTTCATGAATATGTTCTTGGCTTAAATATAATAGACACAAGTTTTCGTATATTAAATATAATAATCAAATAATTCAT
Source organism: Eupelops occultus (assembly GCA_034695605.1). Lineage (NCBI taxonomy): Eukaryota > Metazoa > Arthropoda > Arachnida > Sarcoptiformes > Phenopelopidae > Eupelops > Eupelops occultus. Next base: position 13,641 of record JAQFZI010000243.1, on the reverse strand, counting down.
TAAAACTGATTATTAGATTTGATTCATTGGAGAAATTATTTTCAATCCATTATATAAGATATAAAAATATTCAGAAACTTTATATATTGAGTGCTTAATCATAATCATTAGGTTTGGGGGTAAATAAAAGCCAAAAATTTTAAGCCATACTCTCCTGGCTTTCAAATCTAAAAGTGATTTCCACAATGAAATCCATCTTTTAATACAAAAGCGCTGTAACTCTGATCATAATTAAGTTTAATGTAGTATTTTTTTGAGCTCACATTATAATAACTGTGCGCCACAAGAGTGGAAAGCCTTATGTTTCTGACAGATAATTATTCTCTTATCTTCTCTACTCTTAAGGCATCAATTATTTTTGAATTTGAAACTCAAGTATTTTTTCATTAATTCCGTTAAATTAATATTTGTATTACTTCTTGAATATCATATTATATTTAAGACTCGAAAATAACAAATTAATCTAATTATGAAGACTTTTCTTATTTATTATTCAAATTTCTTATAATCAACTCTAATATAACATAATATAATTTTTTGATATTTATGAACTCAAGTAATAACACTTCTAATAATACACACAATGGAAACATTACAACAGTTCTTGAGTTTAAATTCTTGAGATAAGCCCCATATGTGCCTCAATTTTCGTTCTTTCGATTACGTGATATGCAAAATGATTGTTCAAGAGCCTTTTCCAAGTCTCTCTCTCTCTATCTCTCTCTCTCTCTCTCTCTCTCTCTCTCTCTCTCTCTCTCTCTCTCTCTCTCTCTCTCTCTACCTCTCCCCTCATCTTATTCTTAAAAGAATTATTTTATAATTCAATTTATTTTGAAGTTTGAAAAATGGAAATAAAGTTCTCAAAAGAGTGAAGACTTCAATATAAATATAATGTAATTATTATTTTTACAAACAGTGAGATATCAGACAAAAACAAGATTTAAGTGAATAAAAGACTTTAAACATTATTATATTTTTAAGATATTGTTTATTATTTTTCAACACTTAATGTCTTTCTGTTTATATACTTTCGGCACATAATTGAAGTTCTGATAATAAATGTCTTGAAAATAGTTTAAACTTTAAATTGTCGTCTCTTTTGATTATCAAGAATTCTATAAATGAATAAACAAATCAAACATAACTTGCAATAAACAAACACCAAATGCAATACAAATCAAGTGTTTGTATTCACGCGATTTGACTCTTTTGAGACCTAATTTAGAGTTCAAAGGCATAGAATATGAAGAACAGAATAAGAACTAAAAACAATATATAAATTCAATTAATTCAGTCATTGAATAATGATTTGTGTAATTTTCAAGACAACCAAGCAAAAATCATAATTATTGCTTAAAAGTAATTATTGGAAGTAATTGCAGAACCGAATGAATAAATTTTGTGGTTTAAGTATTTTAAAGATATTGTTAAGTAAGACATTAGAAGGAATTCATTCTGAAGGGAGGATATGAACGGAACTCCACTTCTTGATTATGTTTATACACTTTGATTATTAAGTTTAATGCCTTTGGTTTGGAAATTGCAATCCAATGGAAAAACTCTTCATTACATTTAATGGCAGACAAACCGTATGTTTTCTTAAGACAGACCTCAGGAAAAACACTTCTTTAGACTATTCTTTATATTTGATATGAACTTTAAGAGAGAGGAGAAAAAGTGCATTACTTATAGTCGAAGGAAAGTTTAGACAAAATAATAATAAGCAAAAAGGGAACAGATATGCAATATGTTGTGCAGAAACAGATGCTAATGTGTTCACCAAAGTGTTGTCTCTTCTCGTCTACCAAATCATCCAAATTTATCTCTCTTATAGTGAGACTAAAATCTATATAAATATATGTATATATATAAATGACTTAATAATTAAATTCAGTTTTTGTCTCCACTATTAACGCATTCTTTGCTTCGAAGCTATGCATAACTCAAACCATTTAATTGATTGACGAAAACAGAGACCGAATCAAAACTTCAACTTTTGAAATATCTGCAGTCATTTGGAAATATTTTTGCTCATCTCATAGCTATCTGTCTTTCATATAAATAGAAATATTATAAAATAAGCATTTTTTTCAATTTAACTTTTCCTCTTCAGTCCATATCAGATGAAATTCTTTGAAATTCTTTTTCTTTATTTGAAAGCAAAACATTAAATACCATTAGTTTTGTTGCGAAAAAACGAATGTTTTTGGTTTATAAATAGTTTTTAATTTCGGATAATTGTCTGACGTGTCTGTGACTCCACATCTGATTATACGGGCTCTGAGTCAATATCAAAGATAAATTGCTATTTAAGAGGACTGTTAGGAAGGAATGTCGAGGAAGAGAGGGAGAGGGAGAATTTTTTTTGGGATACAGTTTCTTGGAATCAAAAGAAATATTCGACAGCTTTTTAATCCTGAGTTGTTTATCAATGCATTCAATTTACTTGAATTAGTTGATAGGTTATAGAAGTATCCAATTATATATCGAAATAAGAAGAAAATTAAAGCTTATTATCCGAATCTTTGGTCTGAAAAAGGTTTTTGTGTGACATTTCTCTCTGTTTGTGGCCTTTTTTGATGATTCGATTATTTATTTTAATTTTGTCTCCAATTGTAATAAAAATCGAGTTTGACTTTTATCGCCACATATCTGGACATACATACAAAGAGTCACTGATCTGATCAGAGGCTTAAGTGTCAAACGTCTAACTAATAGATTAGTTTGGATGGGTTTGACTTTGATTTGTATTCTTGTGACTGACATTCATATTATTGGTATTATTCTATAAAATTATAGATTGGGTTAATACCAAAAACTTTATTTATTTCGTTTTATTCCTCGAGAGTGTTGTCTAATAATAGATTGAATCAAACCGTTTGACAATCAATTATTTGAGTCATACATCAGAAGAGAGGCACAAACTTTTCTTATGTGAACTGTTTGTGACGATGACCTCAGAATCGGAGAAAACTTATTTCTTCTTTTCTAACCTCTCTCTTCAGATCCATAAACAAGTGGTTTGACTTCAAATGTTCGCATTCAACGAATGATGACTTTTTTCTAAATTCAATGACTTTTTGTTTTGTGTGAATATTTCTTATCCGAAACAAATCATTGCTATCGGTATCAGAGCTCAAACAAAAACACATTAAAATGAGAGAAACGGTTAAAAATTTATAACACAATGACTCTGACATTAGATCCGATTCTATTTTGATGAATAATAATGAGCTATAATTGAAAATTTATTTTATTTTATTACTATTTTTTCTTATCCATTATTTTTTGTGTTTGTGATGTTTTGAATTCATTTATGTCTAAACTCTATCTGATGGCCGATCAATGAAGAAGAAGAAGTATTTCAGTTATCATAAGTCAAAAATAAAATTAGGGGCTTATCTCATATATTATAATATCTATTGAACTGAGATTGAGATCGATTTGGAACACTTTAATAGTTATTTTTAGCAGTTTTTCAAATAAATGAAAAAAATTGGGAATAAATTATTTATTTTTATTACTTAAATAAGTGTTCACTTCAGCCATGAGTTAGACTCTGAGCTCTGATCAATAGTTTTGGATAATGTTTAACAAAATGATAAATAATTACAATTCAATCACATCTTTGAACGATTGAAAACAGTTTTATTTGTTAAAAGAAATGAGTTTTGTTTAAAATTTAATCACATCTGAAATGTTTGTATTATTAAGTCATTGAATACGTTTAACGACAGAGAAATTCTTTGCATTCCTTAAGTTGTGGGAAACGCTATCCTTTCTTATGGTTTTGATTAAACCATAAATTGATTGAAATATCAAACAACAAAAGACCAAAACACTTATTATCCCTTAATTTGAGACATTAATTATCAATTAATTTATTTGTATTCAAAACTAATCTTTTGTTTGAGAGGATTCTGTTTTTATTTCTTATAGTTTTTAAGAATAAATTATAACAAAAATTCAATTAATTAAATGAAAGTTTCTTTTTTGATAAATCAAAACACATTGGAATGAAAAATACCAGTTTGTTATCCAGGCATAGATTAATGGCTGAAACCACAGAATATTCTTCTTTTTATAATTCGTTAATTTGAAAATTGCTTAAAACTTATCTTCAATTTTTGTTTTTTAAAATTTTGAGTATTTTTTCTGTTAATCAAAAGAATTTAAATTTTGTCTTATATTCAAACTAATTATCTCTGAACTGAATTTTGAACTTATTTTCAATTTTCTATTCATTTCATTCAAAAACTTACAAATTTTAAAACAATAGAAATGTTTTTCTATTCTCTCAGAAAACATTGAAATACATTCACTTTTGAATAGATATTAAATTTATTTATGTTTTTCTCAGTTTAACTTCATTTCAATACTAAGACTATTAATAATAATTCATTGAAATTATTTATGCAAAAGAAATATAAAGAAAAGAAGGGCACAGAATGAACAAAAATTCAAATATCAAGAAAACTGAATATTGAGATAAACTGTCTTTGAATTAATGTTTGAATTTGTTATTCTTTGAATAACAAGAAATCTATTCACTGTATTAAAGCTATGACACACCCTTCCCTATCAGTCCGGCATAACGTATTCTGGTTTTGTTTGAATGATTTCAAGTTTTCAAACATTGCATAGGAATAACCCTTTGGCTCACATTCTGTTCCAACACAAGAGATAAATATTTTGTTAGTTTTTTTTGTATGAAGTCAGCAATTAGTTGAAAAAAGTCCTAATATTCTACACTTTATATGAATTTGGGCTCAATTTTATTACAAGTTTTGTGACTATTTTGATAAAAGAGTGCCTCTTTTGTATTCGTTATAATAGGAATTGTCGTTAATAGTTGTGCCAAACATTAGGAAATGTATACAAAATTTACAGCAAATAGACATTTATGTGTTTGGAGTCCATATGGCCTAACGATGCCATGAGTTTATCAGTGACTCAAAGAACGTGACCATAACATTGGGCACTGGGATGTGTGTGTCGAGATATGAGACGGGAGGACAGCCATGAAAAACCGATCTCTTGTGCATACTTAATGACTTGACTTCAACGGTCTTCTCTCTGCTGTACGTATGCCTGACTTGTGTTGACTTCAAAGTTATTTTATTGCTTCTGAAAGTAAAATAACATTTTGGAAGTCAGTCAGAGAAAGGTCTCATCCCTGAGTCAATCTCTTCCTATGTCTTCACTTTGGATGTAAGAGTATTTAAGGCCAACTCTGGTAGACATAAACGTATTCAGAACCTCATGTCTTAACAATCACGACATGGTATTTGACTTTTCATATTCGCTTTATATTAGTTTGAAAGTCATTCCCTTTCTTGTCGTCTTTCGTGTCGACTATTTTTTATTCGTTGCATCAAAATCTGGTTAAATGTGTTTCACATACAAAATAACTCAAATACTTTTTGATATAATTCCTGTATTTCTTTATTTTACGGCTAAATAACTATTCGATCAAATTATCGTTGAAATCATTGCCCAGTTTTGGCACATTTTTTCATTTAATCGATTATTTGAATATAATTTTTAGTGACACAATCAGTACATTCATTATTATTCCGACACATTTTTTGGTTTCGTGAAGAAAACAAAATAATATCATTCATTCATTCATTGATAAACTCTTGAAATTAGTTTTGTCGACAACTTTTTTGATCAGTTCTTTTGTTCTCAACCCTTATTTGGAGAGTTTGGCACAGTTTTAGGGCTTAACAAACAAAACAAGTAAAAGATACCCAAAATATTTTGATAAATTCAGGTCTTGACTGCAATTAGACGGTAAGCCCACCGAAGTATCTCTGAATAAACAACAAGTGCTTAGAGGGGGAGAGGGGAGGGATTTCTTTTTTTACGATTAGTGGCATTTCTGTTGGCATCACTTGTTGTCCGGCGCTTTCTTTCAGTTAAAATAATAATCTAAACTTTGCAAGAATCTCATGTATTTTCCACACCCAATGCGAGCACAGGCCGGGGCAATGAGTTTTTGTGCCCCCAAGCGCTTAATGATACCTTTGAATGGGAAGACCTACTGATTGCCGGCCAAAGCAGAGCCTTATGGGCACTCACTTTGGCTTAAGTCATGTTTCAGATAATACACAAAACTTAAAGTGAGAGCACTTCATATCGAAACAGATCTGAGAGAAGAAAAAAATTGTGAATTATTTTCTTCGGCATTAGTTTTGTTTTCATCCCATAATTCATTGAATGAAGTTTAGCCATACCTGTGCTCAAAGTATGCGTCCATAGACTCAGTGCTTGTTTTTCTTGTAATAAATATTTCGTGAAATATTTTTATTCACATTTATCACAACATATGTGTTTCTTAATAATAAATGGACAGACGGAGGAAAGCCCTCTCTCTTATTACAAGACTCACTCCAAGAATTTGTTCACAAAACAAAATATTTATAAACTTTTATAAATATTTTGTTCATTAACTATGAAAACGTGGAGTTCGGCTACTTTTTTCAGGTGAGAACTTTTGCTATGGTGTGCTCACCGTCTGTTCGGTGCTGCCAGTATTATGGAGAACGAGTCACTGTCAGCCTTGTCTATTCTGTCTACCCTTGACTGAATATGTTTCTTATATAACTACTGGACTAATCAATTATAGCGATTTTATTTCCTATGAAAGAGAGTTAACTTAAATCAAATTTATTTATATATTAAGCAAACGAACGACATTTTGTGTGGTCTCTCCTCTTGAATATTGAGCCCAACTTCACGTCTATTATATAAACACCGAATCGTGTGTTTGATATTCATTTAGACCCGAAGTCACAAACAGACACTTTCTTGATATTAAATCTTAGAGAAGAATAAATGCTATCAAATGCTAAGAATCTCTCTTAAGAAGAGGGAAAACTTATTATATTTGGAGTCTGTGTTGTAATTCTCCCAAAAGCGATATTTTTCTTGAATTAAGCAAAAGTAAGAGAGAAAGGAATTTAAAGATAATTTTTCTTAGACTTAACTTATAAATACAGTGAGAAAACTAATGATAATAATAATAATAACGAAGAATATATGAAAAATTCAATCTCTAAGAAAAACATTAATTTAGAAGTTTATACTCCAGAAAGAGAATGAGTTTTGAGCAATGGATAGCCATTAGGAATGGTATGTTTCAGCTTTAATCTCACAAATGACAGAATAATAACCAGAAAACTAAGAAATATTTTTTATGATATACACAAAAATAATGAATATAAATGTTTTTTATCACTAAAAGCATCTGAGTTTTAGTTTAGTGTTTATGAAAGCAGTGAAGAAGTGCTTCCAATAGACCGACAGATAAATGAATTTAAATTTGATTTTATAAGACGTCTTCACTGACTTTCTGTTTCAGCTTTTTATGTTAAACATATTTTTTTGTTGAATTTTTTTATTCTTTTATATTTAATTATTTTTTTTCTTCACTCAAATGGGATTTGGTTATGACTTTTGTTAATATTATTAAACCATTCAAAGTATGGTTTACTATAAAAATGTTGAAAACACTTTTTGTGATGAGTTTTTGATTGTCTACAAAATTATAATTCAAGAAAAATGGTTTCAAATTGTTGTTAGTCTACCCGTAAGAGCAAAACGTTTTTCTAAGTAATGACATAATTGGAGATCACTTTCGGAGTAACTATTTTCTGAAACAAACAAAAAACCAAAACTATTTTTAATAATATTTAATGCGTTAAACAACTATTGTGTTGATAGTTATGATACAAATTATAAGAATCTAAATGAGTAGGAGTTCAGTCTTATTAATCCTGTAATCAATTTATTATCATTTATGCCAAGAAATTAAAACTGGAAGAGAGGAGAATCAGTGATTCAATGAACTTTTAAATCAAAGCAATCATTACATGTATTACAGAACAGAATATATTTGGAAAGTTATGTTTGTCTACAATTAAATATGTTATAACTTTTTTGAAGAATTAGTTTTTTAAACATTTATTTAGTTTTTAATAACAATTTCTAATGTATTTGTTATCTAATTCTGTAGGCGATCGGGTATTTCGATGTTATCTACTCCGAGTCCTTTTGTAAGCCGATAAAGAGCCGCAAAATTTAAATAAACGAGAGATAGGATAACAAACTGGAAATCTATCAAAAAATGAATTCAACTCCTATTTGGTCGTCAAATGACATTCACTCAATTCATTCCCCTTTGAGTTCATCGATACAATTGCCTACATTTAAGGTTAATATGGAGACTGAGTCCGTGCGATCAGGTTATAGTGACCGCTCCAAAAGGAGTAGAGGACATGCCTCGCATAGTGTGTCCCACAGTAACTCCAATAATGTTTTGGTTGGGGGTCACGTCAATCATGTAAATCATGTCAATCACGTCAATCATGTAAACCACGTGAATGGCAATCATCAGCCGTATGCCAATCATCGCAACCATAACCACACATCTGGTCACCGAAGTGGAAGTCGACACTCGCATCGGAGCACTCGTAGCGATCGGGCGTTTATTAGCAAATTAGAGTCACCCGACGAACGACATGAAGGCATGGGTGGACAGGAAGTGATTGAAGTCCAGATTCTACCTCAAGACGACAATTGGGGTGACAATACCACCGCCGTTACCGGCAATACCAGTGACCACTCAATTTCTATCGAAGAAATCAATAAAATAGGAAAAGATTTGTGGAGAGAACAGAGTTTATCATTAAGGTGTCAAATGTGGAGCGGGACAGTTGTGGCCGCCTTTCTATCATTTTGTGCCTTCATTTCACCCATAGTTATGGTAGTTCTGCCCAAAATCGAAGCACTCGAATGGAAAACCCAAGAATGTGGTCCAGAATGTGATGGACTACTGATTAGTTTTGCGTTCAAACTTTTAATTTTAATGTTTGGCAGTTGGGCTATATTTGTGCGACGCCCTAGGGCAACTATGCCCCGCATATTCATCTATCGTTCAATAGTGTTATCCCTTATATTTGTGTTTATGGTGTCCTATTGGCTCTTCTATTTGGTCAGAATCGCTGAAAAGCGTTTCAATGAATACGATGTCGTCAGTTATCACTCAATAGTGTTGTTCGCCGTATCCCTCGTCGACGCCTTACTCTTCATTCATTACTTAGCGGTAGTATTAATAGAGGTGCGACACCTACAACCCCAGTACTACATAAAAGTGGTTCGATCTCCCGATGGGAAGAGTAAGAGCTATAATATCGGACAACTAAGCATTCAAAGGGCAGCCGTTTGGATACTCGAACACTACTATCAAGACTTCGATATCTATAATCCATATTTGGAATCACTGCCCACTAAAAGAAGCCGTAAGTCTGGACTCAGTTCTAATCACATAAACTCAACGACGACCGCAGCCCTTAAATACTACGATGTCGATGGTATTACCCCCACTCCTAATAATACCAGTGTTATAACCGGCACATCATCGATGGGCATCGGTATGGGCAACAGTAACCGCTCATTTATGAATGGCAGCGCCAGTGGAAGTGAAATCAGAAATCGAAAGGAAAGGGATCGAGAAAGGGATAGAGAGTCTTCTAGTCATCATCACAGCCATCATCACCACAACGAACGCTTCTATGAAGAACATGAATACGAAAGACGGGTCCGAAAACGAAAGGCCAGACTTATCACTGCGACAGAGGATGCCTTCACTCATATCAAGAGAATACAAGAAGAAAGGGGTATGTATTTGACACTCACCTCAATTATATCTTTTAACTCAAACATTAGTTTAAATAATTTGAATAAATTGTTAAACAAATTGATGAAACATTTTGTATGTAAGTCTCGTATTCTTCGAGTCTTATATAAGTTGTGGCCATTTTTCATAACATTTATTAACTCATATCTGAATAATTTGAAATCATTTCCAACCGGTTTCTGTCACATAAGTCGATGTTATTTCTTGTATTCTGGAGATTATACTCAATATTTTCAACTAATGGTCTCTTATATAATATGTTATACTTTTTTGAGATAACGAAAGGATACCATTATTTTCCTTTGAATTGAAACTTAAGTTCAAAAACATAGAAAAACTTCTTAAGCTTTGCATTTGTTTGAATCAAATGTTAGACCGAATACAACAAAAGTGGTATTAAATTAATATTTGGCGGAAAGAATAGCTTTTGGGCAAAATAGGACAGAATAGGAGACAACACAACATAACATTTGAATCTTTTCTCAGAGATATCACACGAATGAACCGATATTTGTCTCAACTTCTGAAATGCTTAGTCAGAGACCAGTTGTTGTCTTCTCTATTAGGCTGAGCAGTACTGGTATGCGATGAACAAATGATTATATGTCAACATATGTGTGCAAAATGCATGTCCGCCTCACATAGCAAGTAATAGACTACTGGTCTTCGGTTTAGATCTTTATATTTTGAGGTTTTTCTTTACAAAAACGCGACATAAAAAGCACTTCCATATATCAGGACTTAAGCGAACGATCAATTTGGCCAAACATCTAATGTATATATAAGGGACTGTCAGCCTTTGGCATAGACTCCAATTTTTAGACATTCATTAATATAACAAAATATTAGATATCAAATGAATCGATTCATAAATCTGTGAACACAAAAGAAAAATGTATTAATAAATCATTTGATAACTGAGTCTTAAAGTAAACGAATAATCATTTTCACCAAAAAAGTGTTTCATCAAAAAGTTTAAGAAATTTGAGACATAACTGTCTGTTAGCGACAATTGATTGGTTATTCTATATCCTAAGTCCTCTCATCCGATGCCTATTAAATAATAGACCACAAGAAGAGAAAAATAGCGGACAAACAGTTGATGAAAGAAATTATTGATTTTCTGATTGACGTAAATGACAGACAAAAAACATAATAAATGGCTACGAATTGCACTGATTTTCTTCTAAACGACTTTCATTGTTCTTATAATTTAATCTCATTTATCCTATTTGTATGCTATTCAGGTCCAGCCATACCTATGGATCCAAAAGAGGCGGCTCAGGCAATATTTCCATCATTGGCTCGTTCTCTGCAGAAGTATTTGCGGATAACTCGACAACAGCCGAGACATTCAATGCAATCAATTATAGATCATTTGGCTCTTTGTCTCACCTTTGATATGAGTCCCAAAGCATTTCTTGAGAAATATCTGATTACAAGTCCTGTACTTCAATCCGATAGCGAACACAAACCGATTCAGACCTGGAGCCTGGTTTGTGATATACTTCTGTCCCGTTCTATCGAAGACGGAACTATATTTATGTTAAGACAGTCAGATGTATCCCTTCTCGTGTCAGTCCATCAATTGCCACATTTCAATATTGTCGAAGAAGTCATTGATCCTAAAAGTAATAAATTCGTGTTTCGACTCAATTCTGAAACTTCTGTTTGAAAGCAAATTATGTTTTAATAATTTAATTGAAAACTGTTTTAGTTTTTTACACAATTTTCAGTCAGACTTATGTGTGATCTTTAGATACCATTAAAAGTTTTTTATTCATTTATTTGATAATTAATTTTCGCTCCAAATCTCATTCTAAATATAACTAATTAATGGACAGAATTTTTCTTTATTTGTAAAAAATCAATATATTCTAAGAATAATGTATTAATTGGTCTGAATTTCAACACTTGTGCCACACATGAAAGTAGGAATTACTCAGAGTATTGTTTTTCAGAAAAAAAAACTCAATTCACTTCTGCTTTTGTGAATACACAACAAAAATATCATTAATAATATCCTTAAGTTATTAAACAAAAATTATAGCAAAAAAATAGACTCAAAATTGCTATTCAGAGTATGAAAGAGATGCCAAAAAATATCATCCATTTAAAAAAGAGAATAACAAATTGAAAACTTTTTTATTGTATTACTTTCGCCCCAATTGTCAAACACTTTTGTCGGCCTTTTATAACGTAAATTGTCGTAAAAATCAATCAAATCGTTAACTCAATCGCATATCTACTCAATTGCTATCAAAAACTATGGAAATTATTTGTAATTTTTTTCATAAATATCACTAAATATTAATTATTATTATTATTATCATTGAATTTAATGTAAATTTATTTAATTAAAATTGTATTTCATTTATCGCTAAAAAACGATATTTGATGTAAATATGAATTATTATTATTATTATATTAACATAAAAAATGATTTAAATATTTAATGAATAAAAAATTGTTTTCTTTCCTAAAAGTAAATAAAATGATTAATAATATTTCGATCGCGAAATTGTCTTATCGTGTATTTTGAATTATGAGATAATTTTAATCCATTTTAATATTCCTGCAATATTTTAGCCAAAATTCTGTCTTATATTCTCTGTTATGAATTTAAATGAGTCTTTGCATTGAATTTTGATATAATATTGAGAACACAATTATTCTTCATTTGAGACATCTATTTGTGAAATGAGTTTTTATAAAGAAGTGCTGAAAATTTATTATATGCCTTAAAAACTATTTTCTTAGTCTTCACGAGAAATAAATTACACTTAAATAACAGATAATTATATCTTTAGATTGATTTTCAAACTCTTTTTAAGAATTACTTAAGAATTGAAGAAAACTTTTTTATTGAAAAAAATATTGAATAAAATGTTAAAAAATATGGAGAAAAATGAATTAACATTTATTAATATTCCTTCAAATATAGCCGATCCCAAGACCCTGACTCTTGAGGGCAGTTATGAACAACTCATAGCAATAATAGTAATTTTGAAGACTTTCTTCTTAACTCATCTTAGAGTTAATGTACTTTTTCAAGGATTTCAAGCATTTTATCAAAAGAATAAAAACAAATGAAAAACAATTACAACAAATCTTATGTAAGAAATTATTGTATAAAATAATTGAAAGATTATTATTTCATTTATACCTGTCTTTGATAAAAAGTATTTGTGTTTTCTTTGTTTTAATAATTAGATTAAAACCAATAAATTAAAACTCAATTCACAAAACAAATGCAAGTCTTAAGAGAAAGAAAACAAATTGTTTTTTAAACCGATTTTAAATTGAATTCAATCGATATTATTGACAATAAAAATGTTTTCTTCTATTCATTAATCATTTGATTTTATAATTGAATTAATTTTGATTTTATTACTTTTGGTTAAGTCATAGAAAAGGTTAAATCAGTTCAAATTTAAATGACTCGGTTAAATGAATTGAAATTTTCAACTACTTAAAAATTAAAATTAGCATGTCACTATTTGAGTAAATTTGAATAAATTGGCAATACTTGAGTCAATTCTAAAGTAACAAGAAAAGATAGGAATAAAAGCTATAATGATATTCAAAATGACTAATTACCTATCTCATATTTTAATTTTGATATTTTCAAAATAAGGAATGAAGAGAGATATGACATCTATTGTGAAGAATATTTAATATACTTATTCTTTTAACTCATTTTTGAGTAAAATTTTATTTTAATATAAATTATATTAAAATACTTTCATTATTTATAAAACAAGGTTTGGGGGCCGAGGCTTAAGGGGAAAGGAATACAAACAAAACAAAATATCTTAAAATTCTTTTATTAAAAACAATAATGAAGTTCAGAGAATTGTGTTATTCTCCGATCTGTTGGAAGCGGAAAGTATTTGACAACAAAATCACTTCTTTGAAAACAATTTGATAAATCTGCT
>JAQFZI010000242.1:0-19987 GCA_034695605.1 Eupelops occultus | reverse complement strand
GACATCTCTTTGAAAGAAGTGGTCGACTGATCGGCAGATTTAGGCCAAACATTAATAGAGAAAAACATCAAATCTATTGAGTAATCACTTCAAACATTATCCGCTGAGTTTGTTATTTACTTCATTCAATTATATCGATATCATGAAAGTTATACTACTATTCGCAACATATTTAAACATTTATTTAATCCATAATAAAACACAATGTTCATGGCCATTTTTTGCATTGGGAATCCCAATTTGTGATCTATATTCACACCTAAAACCTGTGACTGAAAAATATGAATGAATTTTTAAAAACATTTCATAGATTTTGTTAACACATTCCAAACACTTCCAATCTTAAGAAAATATTTAAAGGATATGAAACGATATGAATAATAATAATAATATATTTCTTAAAAATTATAATCATTTGAGAACTGAATTCTATGGGTTTTAGAATAGTTTGTAGGGTTGAGACTGTGTTGGATAATAATGGGACGAATATACATGTTGTTTATGCCGACCACCCACAACAACAGCTCTGCACAATTGCTGTCCGCCTGAAGTACTCAAATAACAGAGCGCTTTCATTGATTCACTTTTTTACTGTTCGATCATTTTATCGAATTTTCTTCAAAAGTTTATTTCTTTCTCTAATTGCCTAAAATTTCGCAAAATTTGGGATTTCAGACAAATTTTGTGACTCCACTCCAATTGAGTCCAATCTATTCAATATTGGAGTCAATTACGGCTCAATTCACGACAAAAACTAAAAATTACGATATTTTTTCTATTCTTCAAAAAGTGATGAAAAGTACAAACAATAGATTTGTCACTAAAATAAGAGATCCACAGCTCAGCTCAAACAAAGGAAAGGGGGAATGAAACACAGACTTGTCATACCTTGTTTTCAAAAATTTAATAACGAACTGCAGCAAGATGAATTTCCCAAATTGTTCAATTGCTAAACTAAAAGTTTTGATCATGGCTTTTTAAGTAAAGGTTTCTTATATACGATTTTTAAATAATGATTTGCTTTAACTTAATGTAACTAAATTTAATAAATCTGATAAATAGCTAAATAGCCTTGTTTCTTTAAAGATTTGAAGCCTTGTTTTTTAATAATGCCATCAATTAATTCAAATAAACCATAGATTTTATTGAATGAAAGGATAAACTAATGGACTGATTATCCAAACAAATGGCAAATTATGTTTAATTAGTTAAATACTCTATTGTTTTGGGTTAATGACATTGAGAGAGAGATAGTCATTAAAATGAAATGAGTTACAAACCAATGATTGGTAGTGCAAAGTAGTCAAAAAAAATAAGCATATGTCGGATGTGCGCACTCATGAGTAACGCGTGTCTGACGCGTGTCTTTCATATATATGGACGCGCGCCTCAACTCCACTCACTTTCATTGATTGCAACTCAAATGAATTCAATTTGTAATAATTGAGACCAAAATATAAAGCTTTTATTATTAAACTTGTTTTTGAATTTCTCTTTCTTTTGAACAAAATTCGATAATTGAATGATTTTATTCAATTTTTTTTCGAATCTAATCTTGAAAATGAATTTCAATCAAAGATACAAATCTTAAAAATAACTTCAAACAGACTTTTACTCATTGATATGATATCATTTATATCTAATCTTTGTATAGACGAGTGTAGAACCTATACTACTGTATAGTATAGCCCATTAAAAGGCATATAATTGCGAACCTAAATAGAGGTTTTAAAGTTCCATTTAAAAGTGAATTTTAGCTATACCTTTCCTTAGCTAAACCTTTCCTTAGCTAACCCTGGTCTACTGGTAATCTGAAAATAGTATCAGTAGTCAAACATAAAAAGGAACTTTTCTCAAAATTTTGGTTGCAATGTGCTAGTACCAAATAATATAATTTATGGGTATATTTATTCTTTAGAAATTGATGATCATTTAAAAGTATTATTTTAATCGTTTTTAATCACAATTTGTTTACAATTCTATTAAAAAAATAGTTTTTTAGTTTTTACAAAATAAATGAAATAACATTTGAATTATGGCTGAAAAACATTATTAATACTAAATTAATTGTTAATCATTTGACAGGAGATCGTTAAGAGCCATAATGTAGTGCTGAGCCATTTGCAAAGTCTCATATTTGGATAGTTTGGAGTCACCTCCAATTGATGGGACGACTTCTCTAAGTCTATCGAAAGCAATGTTCAACGAATGCATTCGTTTTCTTTCTCTTGCGTTTGCGGCTAACCTTCTCTTCCGAATAACAGGAGCACCACTTCTGCCAGATTTGGACGAACTTTTTTCAGTTCCCTTTTTTCGAGTCTTTTTCGGATTTGTTTGATTGTCATTAAGAATAAAATGTTTTGTTTGATTGTATTTATAATCAATAGAACAGACAATTTTGTTATTAGTTTCGTAAAAGCGTTTTGTACTCAAACTTTTTTGATGAGTGGAGTCATCGGAAGTAAAACTGGTGGACAGGCCTTCATTGGATGAGTCAATATAAAATTGATGAGCGGATACAGAAAAATGATTAGATGTGGAAACGATATTCTCAAGATTTGTGTTGAATAACGAATTGATGTTAAACTGAGGAACACTGTTTATGGTATGCTCTTGGCTCTCACTGTTAGAATAGTTGACATCACAAACATTGTTTTTGTTATTCATTTCCGATAAAATCAAGTTTAAGACAAAACTTCACAAATAAATTATTGATAACATATTTATGGCCACACATGAGAGAGACATATATTCAAAGAGTGAGACTTTTTTGGAAGAACTTTCAAAACAGCGGGTCTTTCACTGATCGCTGTCTATAATAGTAGTACTCGTTTTGAATCAAACAAAATAGTGGTCGAAGAACCAGCAGAGACTCCACTGAGAGGCACACCAGAGAGTGCCTACACTGCATCCACAACACCAAATGATGTTTCGAGTGTCGGTCCCACCGCTACTCAATTGTATGATTAATGCCATTGAATTTTAATGATCTGCCACTTAAACCATTCATACGTTATTTGAATATAAAAAAGTTTCGTTCAAATTAAAGGCAATGTTTGAACACAAAAAAGTTACCACTTTTATAATCAAATATACATTGTATTAAAGCATAAGGTTTTCAATTATTTTTTAAGTGTCTTTCTCTCAAATATTTAATAAAATATTTTCAAATCTATATTCGAGAGCTTTTATTGTTCATCTTATTTGTAATGAAATTAAAGACTTCCCAAATATTTTATTAAATCCTTGTTTTCGATCCAATTATATCTTAATATAAAATTAGAATCAATTAATTGAAAATAGAAATTAAGAGTATTTTCAATACATTTTCTAATATTTAAATAAATAAGAGTTTAAAAAATTCAAACAACAGTTAGAATTGGAAAAACGAATCGAGCAAATGATTGTTCACCTGCTCTCTTGTCAAACGGCAGATCATTAGAGGCTTGCCTTCACTACTCAAAGGGACGACTAGCGGAACAAAATAATCCTTTATTAGTAAAAAACACAGACTTTCTCTTTCGATAACTGAATAGACATTCTTTTGCGTTGTTTTTCAGGAGGTGTTAAACCAATCAAAAATAAATGAATAGAAATTTTCTTTTGGATAAGACCTGTGCGCAGACCATGTAATGAGTCTTTCAATCATAACAATAATTTGAATCTTAGAAGAAAGCTTTTCAGACTATGTCTAAGGCATAGACAGGTGAGGAGATATTCCCCATAAATACAATATTATGTATATAACCAAAAAAATGAACCGTTATAAACATTATTGCTCTTGGAACATGTCTTTGTCGTCGACACCTGACCTTTTTGGGTCAATTTAGACTATGTTTACAACTGATAAAGACATACACCGTTACAAAAATATTGCGATTCAGACATTATATCCTGAAATTGGGTTAAAATTAACACCTTTTGAACATATTATTTGGTTTTTACATCGAATTGAATTTTCTTTAAATATAGGAATTAAGAAAATGTTGAACACAAACAATCATTTTTATTATATCACTGATAGCAGAGATGTCCACATATGACAGTCTCTCCATCGTCTTAAGCAATATCTTTCAGTTTACAAGAATTATGTCAAAAGAAAACCAAATATTAAATTAGAATAGAGGGCTACTAAAAATATGTTCATCCCTGTCCTTCAATAGACTCTCAGACGACATAGATTTGCAAATTCATTGAATATATTTTATACATGTATTTATAATTTGAATCGAGGAAAATTCATTTAAATTATAAATAGTTGGTCATTAAAATTGTGAATAGTCTAGGTTGCTTGCGATAACTTATCACAAGTCAAATGAGACATTCGTGACTCCAATACTTATATCTCCAGTACTTTTCGTCAGCCAATTGGCAAATACTGTATTTGATTGCAATTTCAATATTATTTATAAAATAATAGGATTTGGTTTCACCTGTTTTAGCATCAGATGTAGAAAAGGTCCAAAACAATTATTTGCGTCTTTGCTGCCGCCAATGATGACAGTGCGCACACCTGTCCATAATTATTACGACATAACTGTAGTCTCTCTAAAGCTTCAAAATCCACTGAAAAACATTCATTTTTACCTTTTTTTCGACAAATCTTTATTCAGTTTTTCTCTTTTTAAAAGAAAAAACATTTTAATTATTTTCACTGAAATATAACGTATTTTTAAATAAAATAACAATCATTTTAGCGATAATTTACTATTTATTTAACACTAAAGAACATAAATAATTAATATTTTACATAATATTCAAATGTATTTATAATTACAAAATGCAAATAAAACATATTTAACAATAAATTTAAATATTGCGAACATCTATTATCATAAAACCCATGAATAAAATATGTGGTATTAGTGCCGATTTAGTTATTGGGAATACTTTCCTCAACAGTCCAAACTATTGAAACTACCTTGTTGTCTTCGAGGTATATTGAAGCCTGTGTAGGGACAGTTCCGTCGGGATTCCACTTTGAGTAGAAATGTTTTAATTTCCATCGGTCTTAACGTTATTACAAATGTTTGGCTGACATTAGTATCACTCGTTATGTTTTGACTCACTTTTAATCAACAAAATTAATTATAAATAATTGATTTAAAAAGGCGTTAGATTCTTGAGTTACCTGTGCGTTCATATGCCGACTTATAGTTGGCATATGGATCAAAGTCAGGCGTCCAAACCATTCGTTTTTGTTTGGATACATTAAAGTCTTGAATTGCAGATAAAGTCATTTCTTTGACACCAATTATGCGAAAAGTGGTGAATAAATTCCTGAGCGAAACATCAGTAGGCGTTGAGTATTCTGGGTCTTCATTGATCTCATAAAAATGTTCGAGTCTTATAAGGATCAGGTTGTCATCCCAGGGCTCTAATGTCAACAAATGGATATTCTTTGGCAAAAAGTTATTGATTCCAACAAAACTCATGTAATCGTCGGGACGTGAAGTGGATCTTAAGCGTGATCTGAGTGTAGAGCCAGTGTTTCTTCGAAACAGAGGAATCGGTTTCCAGGTCATTGTCTTACTCATTGTTCTCATTTGACGAATACTGTTCCGAATATCATTTATAATAAGGCGATGCTTTCCTCTCACTATTAGTCCCTTATTATCAAAACCTAAGAACAAAATTAAAGAAATTTTAAATAATTAAATATATAGAATGTCACCACTGGTAACTTACCAGGCTCATTTAATGCTTCCTCCATTCCATAAGCATCGTCATAAAGAAGTCTTCGGTGAAGCATCAATTCAAGAGAACCGTCCATCATACTGGTGCCTCCCTCTGATCGATCGGTGAGGACAGTCATTTGTAAGTCTTGACTGTAATCTCTAATGAATGCCCAACTGGTGATTGGATAGTAATTACTGGCTACTGTTTCGGTAGTCTCTAAATCCCAGGTCGGCCTAAAATGACGAATTCGACGAATGGTTTCCCTTGAATTTGCATCAGTAAAAAAGGTGCCGTTGTTTTTAAAGTTGGTATCATATCGGGTCACTATTTCTAAGCCGTGATCATAAATCCAATTACGGATAGGAATCGGACCAATAGTCCACTCGAACTCAATATAATCATAATCTTTATAGAGTCTTATTATTTGATGCGCCCACGGCTTAAATGTTTGATGAACCTCATCAACAAGACGTCCCTTAATTATCTTATAAGTGGCCGTATTTGATATATGGTGAGGAATATGATGGCTTGGATTAAAAGCATAGGCCCCAGAAGGCTTTTCACCTCTAAACCTATCTTCTCCTTGGTAATACCAAAAGTTTTGTGTTAAAGGAACAATTTGACCATTTTTGAGGATCACTTCTTTGAGAAGACCCATTTGTCCGTCGATTTTTATGCTTAACTTTCCACTCTCCAAAATAACATCACTCGTAGCCACTGATCCATCGGTGATCACACTTTCCTGACTTCTTATAAGACTCAGAAATTCTGAAAATAATCAATAATTAAATTAAAAGTTAATCAAAATTAG
The DNA here is from genome assembly GCA_034695605.1 of Eupelops occultus. Lineage (NCBI taxonomy): Eukaryota > Metazoa > Arthropoda > Arachnida > Sarcoptiformes > Phenopelopidae > Eupelops > Eupelops occultus. The sequence continues at coordinate 13,497 of JAQFZI010000242.1, read as the reverse complement.
AGTTTTTACGAACCGCTACTTATTGTGTCGATTAATAAACTGGAAAACCCTAGCGGTGGAAGTACTGCTTGAAATACCAATTCTTTGTCTGCAATTGAATTCCTTTCTGGTAAACTCATTACACTGGGGCTAATTGGTACCACCTATTTGATCAAATCAATAATTTTATTTTATGAATTATCAAGAAAATGAGAAATGACCTGCGATTGAATGAGTCCTCCCGTTGCGTCTCTTACTCTAAAGTTGTAATTTCTGACGGGAAGTCTTAAGTAATGCTGTACGGGATGTGCCAAAGGATTATAAATAGTGACCACAACATCAGAGCTATTGTCGATGCGTTCAGTTATGGGACACTCACTTATATTCAAATTATTGCAAAACGAAAGACTCGAATAACTGACGAATCCTTCGCTTTGAAGCAAATAATAGTAAGATTCGACAACAGCTTCCTGTGCGGTGTCCATAGCCTTAGATATCATTCTAACGAAGTCATTGTTAACAAATTGTTTGCATGTACCAGTAACTGCATCATGGTGTTGCAAAATACCAAGCGCTTCTTGTAGTGGTAATAATTTTGGTGACAAAATATGACTCATTCGCGATAAAACTGATAATTGTTTTGCAGATTGTATTAAATTATTTCCACTTTTTATTAAATATTTTAGAGCCGGACGGCTCGTGAAATACCCTGAAACAAATTAAATATTATTAGCTTCTAAATATTTCCAGAAAATTAAGGTTGGTCAAAGTCAGATACGTCAGAGACTCAAATGGGGGAAAGCCGCTTTTCATTTGCAAAACTATTTTCGAGGTTAGTAACAAAAGTTAGTTCAAATGAAATTGATATTGCTCAGTTATACTTAACCCTGAAAGTTTTTAATTTTTGTTAGCAAAAAAATGAAAGCTTAAAACTCATATTTTGAATAAACATTTCTTAAACTAAACCAATGAACAGATTATCTCAAAAGATTTAAAAGACTTCAAGTTCTTAAAAGGGTTCCACCCCTTTTCGCCGAATCTTACTTTGCCGAATAAGAGTTCGCCGAATCCCAGTTCGCCGAAAAGGGTTTAAATTATTAGGCTATTAGAGGGTTAAACCATTGTACAACTTTTATAAGTTTAAAAGACGTCAAATTTAAAAACAATTCATATACTAAAAACTGGTTTAATAGCTACTCTTAATTATATCTTGCATCACTTTATTAGAAAATTCAAGGTACACCTAAAAATTGCTGAGCGTGATATAATTTTAGAAAGCATATGAGAAACTGGCAAAATAGTTTATCACAATAACCAAGATATCATAATATAATAGTTTATACAACCAGTATAACAACGTACAGAAAAGAGAAATTTCATTGTATTTACAGACATTTGTCACTTCTTAAAATTCGGCGAAATGGTACATAATAAATATTTTCGGCGAAATGGGATATCAAAATTTTTCGGTGAAGTGGTACATGAATTTTCGGCAAAGCGGGATTAGGAGAAATGGGATTCGGCGAAATGGGTTGAAACCCTTAAAAGTTTTAGTCCTTCAACCGTTTAATTAAAACCATTGAAATATGAGAAATGATTTAATCATATAATTCATGAAAAATAAAATGCTCTCAATTTCAACAAAAAAGTAATTAAATAAATAATTGCGAAATTTGAAAATTGTTTTGAATAAATTAGAATAAAAATAACTTGATTTTGCAATTAGAAAGATTCCCGGTTCAATTTTTTCAATCGATAAACTCAAGAAAACTTTATCTGACGATTAAGATTTCATCGAAATGTTGAATAAAATCAAATAAAAACAATTGAAAAAAGTGTTTTAAAAAACATTTAAACCATTTGATTGAATAAATATTAAATTTAATTTATTTTTGATTATATCTAAAGTTTAAAAACAAAATATTTGTTTAAAATGTTTTTAAAGTAAAATTATGTCACGAAATAAAAATAAGAAATCATATAAATTTGGTTCAAATATTTTCATTTCTTAAAATTATAATTTTTATGTAAAATACTATTCTAATGAATAAATTACTGAAATATAAATATTCAATAATTACAGGAAAACAATAATTCCAATAATCTTGTCATTAGATCATCTAGACAAGTTTCGTAATTATCTCAAATATTCAGTAATTTTTCCAAATTTTGGACTAATTCTTGATAATCAAATCCAATTTAAAGAGAATTTTTCATAAAATTTAAATAATTTTCCATAAATTACTTGAATCCTTGAAAATTAATCGATTAATTAATTAAATAACAGATTTTTTACTCGCTATATATAAAATGGTTTTCCTAATGACTTGATATTAGAGATAAGTTTAGTTTATTTTGAGAAATATTATAGTTATCATCAAAATTGCAATTAATTTTGATATAATTGATCGAAAAATGTGATCAAAATGTCATAAATTTATAATTCTTTGATTTAATTAATTATGAAAATAATGAGAAGCGTTATATGAAAGTTAATGTAATCCCTGACCCAATTGATGGCTTTTTCACCCATAAAAGAGATAACTTTTTTTTAAGTTTACTTAAAAGGAAATTGAAATAAAATTGTGAACTGACCTGTCCAATAGGCATTCCATGCGTCTGCATAGGGAAAGAAATCGTCAAGTTTGATAGGCCAGGTCCTTTTTATTTGATTCAATGATTTCAAATAACAAGAGGGCGAAGAATAAATAATATTGACTTTTTGTGTTGATTTCATTGAGTTTATGGCATTCATGAGTCGATCCAAATTTTGATACCACACGTCTGCGTTTCGGTAATAAAAATCCATTCCCATTGTTATTATTGTATGATTAGTGCCATATTGGAGCGCCTGATCGCGAGCTAATTGTATGAATTCCAGTGCCTTTCGATTGGCATTTTCATTAGTTATGGGTTCATCCGCACAGTTTACATCAAAACAAAAGCCTTTTGGCGGCCAATAAATGTTAGGCAAAACACCAGTAAAAAGATCAGCTTTTTTGCCTAAACTTGGGCTCGACTTCCAAATAAATTCGAGGGTTCGAGTTCTTTCGCGTAACAATTTATCTTGGTAGTCGATTCGGCCTAAAAACATGCCATCAAAACCCATTTGTGCAAAAATAGAGGCCTGTTCTCGAGAGTGACCGAAAGGATCGATTTGCCATCCAATTCGAGGAATTGCACATTCACCAAAAGTTCGGTTAAGCCATCGGTGTCCCAAGGTCATCTGATCGATAATAGCGGAGTAGTGAGTAGCTGCTTCATCGTTCATACTCCACCCACCGCTGATAAATTCCAATTGTCCTAATAATTGACATTTTTTTTTAAAAAACTTGATCATTTAAAAAGAAAAAAAAATAATCACCTTTCCTGACCAACCAATGGACTCGACTCTGAATCGTATGGTTTTGTTCGTTATACCAGCGCGAGAAAAAAGACGTTTCCACAGCAATGAACTTACGGTTCGGTACTTCAAATAATGTTTGAATCACAGAATCATAAATCATTCGGACGTCTATTAAAATAATTGAATATTTTATTATTCTTTTAACTTATAAGACATTAATCTTTTAAAACAGAAATATTTTATTTTTGGATTTTATTTAATCGTTTAAATCCTTTCAACACTTATTTCTGTTGAAAAATAGCCACAAATTTTTCAAAGCTTTTATTCAAATAAATTAGAAGAAGAAGAGGAAGAATGTGTCCATAAATTAATTCCCAAATAAATTATCGAAATGCGTGACTTTAGCTATTTTAATGATTAAATAATAATAACTGTGCTAGATGCTTACAAAATTTTATTGTAAACTCGACTCAAATTAATTTCAATATTATAATTCAAAATTTTCAGTCTTTCATCTTATCTTTTAGTTTAACTTATATTTTATTTGCCGATAATTTTTACGAATAATTAATATTAATTTTATTTAACTTAATATCTAATCGGAAAACAATGAAAACTAATGTAAATCAAACTTCGATCGGAAATATTAATCGATAATAATTAGGAAATAGTGAAAGAAATCGGAATAAGATTTCAATTTGTCTGAACTTCAAATCATTTATTAATAAAAAGGAAATTAATTTATATATAGATTAGGAAAGCATTCATAGATATGTTAAATATAATTAATATTGATGTATATATGTAACAGAATTGGGTCTCATTTGTTGGCTTTCCACCAAAATTCTAATACTTTTACTTCTGGTTTATTTAAATAAACATTTTATTGTTTATAAATAATAATTATATTTATTTAAAGTTAAAGATTAGTTCAGAAGGAGTTTTAAAGGAATTTTTGGTATTTTTCCACTCAGAAGACTTACATCTGTGATAATAGTCGTCATAGGTTTCAACCCAACCGGTGTCCAAATGCGTGTGACATACAATATGTATGTTTAAAAAGTCATTATAAGTTACTGGACATGACTTTAAACAGATTAAGAAATAATTAGAAGTGTTTCTCACTATAATTAAGTGAAAATTTGAGGCTTACTTCATAACCACAGCTCTGTTGTCGAGGATAAATAAGTTGAGATGTTGTTAGATGTAAAACAAAAACCAAGATTAAGAAATATTTCATTTGGAAAACGAAACTGTTTGGTCTTCCGTTCATATGTATGGTCTTTGTCTGCAAACTTGTGTCTCGACTGAACTGCTTTTAGAATATTCCTCTGAAGCACTAATACCACAGCCACTGATGTTTTGAATGGCTTTGATATAAAGTAGAATTCCTTCAACTTTATTCAAGAGATTAGTGGCCTTCAAATCTGGTGGTTCTGCACCTGCACTATAGAAACATACAAATATTGAACTTGTTTGCCATTCATTACAAGACTTTGACCATGAAATCAGTATTAAAATCGTATCTTTTATTAAAGGGGAGGGATTCAAGAAAAGCGTCTTTTCCTTTGATTAACCAAATAACTGATTTGGGAATTAAAAGCGGAGTTAAGTCATTTCCAACAGAGTTTGTGATCCCTTCCTCTCATTTCACTGACTCTTCACTCTTTCAACTCATCATTTAATTTAAGTTATTTATCGAAACGAACTAATTATAAGATATTAATGTTATATAAATCGGTCACTTATTTCAAACCTAATTTAAGAATTAATTAATAATTTAATTAATTAATGTCATTAAATCTTGTTTCTGGAATTCAGGACCTTTTTTACATACATCCTATGCTTTTAAAATGTATTTCAGTTATAATTCAAATTTAGGATAACTTTGACTATTAATTCTTCAAAATAAGTAATTGACTATAAAATCAAATCAATTTATAAATAATTGATAGTATTCTTTGAAAAAATTAGTCAAAAACAACACATTATGTAATCCTTTTTCATTTGGGTCTCATATTAGAGAAATTCAAAATGTAATCCAAATTTAGTTGAGTGGTCACCGATGTGTTAAAAGACCATAGAAGAAGCCGTGCTTCAAGTCTGATGATTGGTGTTTCACTATATTTGTAATAACTTTATGATCGCAACAATTCTTATAACTCATTCTTCAATTCAAATAATTTATGAGTTAATTAAAATTTAAATTTTAAAACTTATCCTTCAATTGGTGGCAAAAATAAAGAAATAATCCATTCATGTCTTACATCATACAAAGGATAGCAAAGGAGGATCCGCTAAAAATCTCTCTGAGTTTGAACAATTAAAAACAATGTGATTTGAAATCATTTAATTTTTCCCTTATTTTTCTTAGCGATTCGGGTAATTTTGTAAAATTAATTGGATTTTAACTAATTTGAGCTTAATTTGACTGAATTAAGCTTGTTCAGGCTCAATCAAGCGTTAAAATGAGGAAAATTGCTTGAAAACCTGTTCATTTGAACCATCTCTACCAAATCTAATGAAGTATTATTTATTAATACAGTTATTTAATAAAATGATTTGTAGGGTATTCACTATTCTAATAAACTATGGACTCACACAACTACCAAGAATTGAATCAAATGATTTGATTTTCGTTTGAAAGTCTCAGTTTATAGGGCAGTCAAACCATACAATAAAACAAAACAAAAATCTTATATTTAAACTTTCAGTGAAAACAATATAAGGATGGCTTTAAGTTTAGGGAAATCCTGTATACTTGATATTTAGTAGCCCTACCCCCACTTGTCATGTACATGTGTATTCCGATTGATCTCCCACCCACTTTGATTTCCTTGACCTAGAGGCAATATTTCTATTAAAACCATTTAAGATAAAGTTCATTACATTTGAAGGAAAAATCAAATAATTTATTTGTTTTTTCCTGATTTCAAATTCTATTCTATATTTTGTTTAACTCTTATATAAGATTTGAAAATTTGACTCAAAGAAAATCGAAAACATTTTTGGGAAAATCAATGTTTAACTCAATTTAAACCAAATTAGAAGTAATAACGATTAATTAAGGGACAAGCATCTCCAAAATTGGCTCTTAGAGAAAAACTATTTTGAAAAACGCCTTCCCTCTTTCTTTCTTTTTTTAGAAAAACACAACATATCTGTTTTTGTCTATAATTGTATGCTTGAACTTTAAAGAAATATCAGGGAATTTGTCGAATTTTCCAGAAGGAATCGAAATATGGGGACAGATTTCCGGACTTTTTTTATTGCTTCGAGAAAATTGAGTGAGGCAAATTGACACCAATGCTTCCACTTGAAGTGGTGGAAAACCCTGATCTTAATGTAATAATTAAATATTTACAAAATAGGCATAAAATTCTAAGTCCGGAACTCTTAGGTCCGAAACCTATTTATTTATTATTTTTGTAAATAAAATAAAAATCGGTCCAATATTTGACCCCAATTTGAAAATAGGATATATTTTTGCAGATCTCACAATCGATATAAATAATAAAAGAGTATTGTCTCTAATATTTAAATCTTTGAGTAAATGTAGGTTTTCGGTAACGATTCAAAAAACACGTCAATTAATGAGTGAATTCGTGCCAAACGTTTCCAATTAATTCATTTAAATTAGATCTACTGTTGACTTATGTGAGGTATCGCCAATTGAACAAACTTTTCAACCAATTGGTGAAAGTCAAACAAAGTTAGGAGTAAGATCATAGTCCTTAAGCCTGGATAAATTTTAAACTTTAAATTAAGTTTAAAATGATTTAATAATACAAAAAGTAAAAAAATGCACATTCGATTGCTTGGAATATTGTCTTGACAAATTTCTTAAAAATTAAATTTTGATAACTCTCTTGGTAACTTTGGTATACTGAGTAATATGAGTTATTTCGTGGGTAAAATTATCAATAATTTGTCTCTAAAACAACAGTAGTTCTAATGTGAAACGTTTGGCACGAATTCACTCATTAATTGAATGGTTGTTTAAGTCGTTAAAGAAAACCTAATTTCATTTTAAAGCCTTTAAAATAATAGAGACAATACTCTTTCACAGTTTATATCGATTGTGTGAGATCTGCAAAAATATATCCTATTTGAAATTAGGCCAAACATTAGGCCAACTTTCATTTTATTTGGAAAAATTCTAAAGAAGTTTTGTCTCAATATCTGCCCTCAATTGAGGCAAATGTTTGCACTCATAAGAGAAGTCCTCTCAAACTTCTTGTGTTCTTGTTTTGTGAGACATCGATACTATTCTGCAAATCATTTAAATTATTTTTTGGTCTCAAAAATAAATTTTCCGATAAGTTCTCTGATTTTTTTGGGTATTGAACTCTTGATTTGAAAATACTTTTAGTGTAGTTCTCGCGCTATATTCAGTTCACTTATTTTTATACCACTTTTAAACAATATTTATTTATTTCAAATATCTGTGAATGTTATGTAAATTTTGTTCAATAGTGGTGTCAATTATTGTATGAAATAATGCCTCCGTTTTCGCCACAAATATCGTGTTTCGAGTCAGACATCGATGATATCAACAATAATGTGATTATTCCCTCTGAAGATAAAATTAATTTCAATGAAGTGACAAAAATCAAAGACAACGACAAAAGTGATTCGTTTGTAATCAAAACTTATTCCAAACAAAATGTTCGTTACATTTATAATACGAGCGGAACCACAATTGTCTGGAGAAATTGCTTTCTCTTCTTTGCACTTCATATCATCTATTTGTACAGTTATTATGTTTGTGTCGTCAATAAGTGTTGGTATACCTGGATATTCGGTAAGAGTTTGATTAAAATAATCTTAATTTTAAACTTGGTTATCGAGAAACTTACATGTACAAATTGAATCATTTAACATTTTTCAAAGATCAAATATAAAGATTTATTCTTAAATTTTTTAAATCTTTTATAACTAAAAAAGATTTTACTTTTGAAGGATTACATTGTTTTATTGAACAAGATTAATAGAATAGAAATTGAATCCTTTAAAATTGATGTCTTTAAAGTGAATTCAAGATAATTGAAGTTTTAAACCAAAACTGAATGACTAGAATTGAGACGAATAGCAATTCTCAGAGAAAAATATCCTCTTTAATAATTGAATAGAATAAGTGAGGAGAATCAAAGTAGTATAGAAATAGACCTGAGTCAGGTCATCTTATTAAATTTTGGTTTGTTCTTGAACAAAACTTACACATTTTTCAATATTTGATTGCATTGATCACCTTTTGAAGCAATTCTTCATTTTATTCTAAATTTGAATGAAAATCATCTCATATTTGAAAATAAGATTACTATTGATTTCAAAACATAAACCAATTTTGACTCAAATCTATCGAATTTTTTCACAAAAAAAGAATCGATAAAAAACGAAATTGAAAAATGTAGTCTTATTTTAGGTTAAACCAGGAAAAATAGGAGGAATTCTTAAAAACTATTCAACAAAAATCAATGATTGTTTCAAATTATTTCAAGTTTTTAAAGGAAAGACAAATAATTTGAGTGAAATATATAATTGATTTTTGTTTGTTTGACTCAAAATAATCTAAATTTAGAATAAAATAGTTTTGACTAAACTTTTAAATCTCTTGTTATTCAGGTTATTGGTATGGATTGGCCGGAGGTTAGAGATTCATACTTATAGTCAAAATACAAATAATTTACTGAATATACTTTCATAGGTTTGGGAGTGACGGCTGGAGCGCACAGGTTGTGGTCTCATCGTTCATATAAAGCAAGACTACCATTGCGTATATTTTTATGCATTTGTCACTCGATTGCGGGACAGGTATACAAAAGTTTAGTTTAATCTAACCTTTAATTAACTGATAAAATATTTGATCTGAAGAACAATTTGTACGAATGGTGTCGCGACCATAGAGTTCATCACAAATATAGTGAAACAGATGCCGATCCTCACAACTCGAGGCGAGGATTTTTCTTCGCGCACGTCGGTTGGCTTTTGAGCAAAAAGCACCCTGATGTTATTATTAAAGGCAAACAACTCGATTGCTCGGATCTTCTCAACGATCCAGTCGTCAGAATTCAGAAAAGGTATAAAATATTTGAAATTTTTGGACTAATATTTTGGACTTAAGTTTAATTTGAAAATATTTTCGGACAGATATTATCCTTTGTTTTACTTAACATTTTGTTTCGTATTACCCACAATGATTCCGGTCTACTTCTGGTCCGAGGCTTATCTCAATTCCTTCTTAGTGGGTGTACTCTGGAGATATTGCACTTCTTTGCACTGGTACAATCTTATAGTTTACAAAACTTGAATTGATTAATTGAATTATATTTGTTTTAGCACTTGGTTTGTCAACTCTGCGGCGCATATGTTTGGCGATAAACCGTAAGAACTTTTTTCAAATATTAATTAATTACAAGTTTTTCACAAATTTGATGTTAAAATACAGATACAATCCGCGAATAGAGCCGCGAGAAAACCCATTCGTTTCTTTCGGAGCTTTTGGAGAGGGTATCATTTAAAACAAATAAATGCCGTAAAAGCGATCTCTAAATTTTGTTTTGTTTTAAGGTTTTCATAACTATCATCATGAGTTCCCATTTGATTATTCAACTAGTGAAATGGGATGGAAGCTAAACGTCACCACATTTTTCATCGATGTAATGGCATTTATAGGACAGGCTTACGATCGCAAGAAATTATCGCAAAAATCTATCGATGAAAGAAAACGAAGGGTCGCCTCAAACACATTCAAATAGAGATCATTTTAAATATTCACTACAAAATGATTTTATATCTCAACCATTCTTTATGTCATTAAAATATATTTTTTGCAAATTTAATTGATTTTGTCGTTTATTATCGCCATTTAAAGCAAAGGTGTTATCAGACTTTAAAACTAAAGTTTTAAATAATTCTAATTTTTATTAAAAATTTGAAGTATTTTATGCCATCTATTGTCTCAATTGTAGACTCATTTCAATGTAAGAATATTTCAAATCAAGGAATTTATTCAATATTTGTTTTCAAATATTCATTATATTTATTTAGTTCGTATCAAAGAGTCTCGTGATCTGATTGAACTAGATAAGATAAGAAAAATGGAAAATTACCTGTCAACAATATAATAGAGTATTATTATCAGTCAGTGGTCTTTCGATATTTTATTGAAGGATCACATATTCAAAGGATTTACATTAAAACACATTAAAAGAGAAGTGAATATAATGAAAGCCAAGAATCATAGCATTTGCACAACAATTGTACAAATTATTAGAGATATTGATAAACATATAATTAACATAATATTGGAATATAGAGGAAGGTTTAAATAACAAATAGAGTCAAGGCACAACATTACAAAACTGATGACTACAACAATTATATATGTTTTGTGAGGATAACATTTCTTTAACCAAAACACATTAAATAAACCAAATGACCTAACTCACTCCAAACATTGAATCAAACATAGCTAGCGGATAGATTTATTGCAGGAAAATCTTTGAGTTTTGTAAGAAACTATGATTATAATCAGTTTATTGAAAAGCAAAAATATAATATACCCTATATAAATGTATTACTGTTATTCGCTATTTTTCCTTGTCAATAAATTTATTATAATCATAGTTTCTTACACTTTGGTGGCCAAAGGGGCTATTTTGAAAATACCATGGTTAATAACCATTTAAAAATATATGGTTTTTTGAGACTTTTAGAAAATTCTCCTGATCCCCCTGAACTACAATATCCAGTTTAAACAGGCTCCAGGATCAACCTGGAGTTCGGACCTTGGGTATCCTTGCGACTAACTAAGAAATGTAAATAACTTGTTTATTCAGCAGGGTGTTTTGCAATCACAAATTATATCACCAAAAGTTAATTTGTACTCAAGTAATAGTATTTAACTAAAAATTCTGTTAAAACGAAATTACCTTACGCAAAAATTCGAAATTTCACTAAAACTTGCCCGTTTAACTTTATTTTACATGAAATTTAGAATTGTAGCCGAGGTCTCAATTGTTTTGAAAATAAAATTGTTCAAAATGTTGTAATATTCTTACTTTGAATTATAAGATATTGTCTTTAAAATATTTCTACAATTTTTAATTATAATTGTTTTCTAATTATATTTAATCAGTTTTTGGTTTAAGAATAAAACGTTATTTTTGAAGTCAATAAGAATTGTATCACAAATTGATACAAACTTGCAATTAAATACTTAAATACTTATTGACTGTAAATATAGTGTTTTGATTTAAGAGAAGTACTCAAATGAGTGCAACTCATGTACTCATTCTGTACTATTCCACGATTGCATCACATGAATGGTTGTGCACAACAACCAGAGCACAAAATCCGTTTCAAAGTTTACACTTTCCTCAGAATTATCGCCTGATATCACTCAATATCTCCTTAAAAGATTTTAAGTTCAGTTAATTTAATGATTTAATGTAATTCTCAGATATAAAAAAAGATTATTATTATTACTAATATTTTTTAGAAAAACCTAAATTAAGTTCTAAGAAGACCATGGTGGTCTCTAGCAAATATTTTCAATGTTAAGGTTATGGTTAGGAAAGGCCAGCACTCATCGCTTTCGTGATACATCACATGATATAAGAGTCATACCATTCCTCTACCTTTTCTCACAAACAACGTAAGGGGGGTTTGTAAGAAAAACTCTTTCAATGAAAAGGGTTCTATCGTTTCTATCGTTATACTTAAACTAATACTTAAACTAAGTTTTATGGTTTGATTTCTTTAACAGTAATTATAACGTTATATAAGAGTGAGAATGAATGCAGTGGTGACATGTCATAGAGTGGGCCATAGGCATGACTTAGAGTACATGTACTGCGTGTACTCTCTTTGCTGACAGACAGTCGAGTATTGAATGTTATGATAGGGCTTAGAGTACTTCTGATAGCGTCTGCTCTAATCTACTACTGTCTGAGCACAACGTAACTGACTTTCGATATTCAATCGTTATATAACTGTTTGTATGGCTTAATGTTAATTCACTTTAGAGTTAACTGTCGTTTCAATTAAATTCATTAATTGAGTGAAAAATCTTAATTTCACTTCTAATTGATTACAATTAAGAGAAATAAATATATTGTGAAAATCAGTGGATTCGGCGATCAATCATTTTTCGTATTAGTTTTTAATTGATTTTTGATTCAATATTCGCTTCATTTGACTTCAATTCAGGTAATTATTGATTATTTGAAAATTCCTTAAAATACCACTAAATTTAAACAATATCTTTGCAATTATTTATGGATTTTAAATGAAATAATTGATTATTTTAAATGAAAATTGTATTCATTTTTTGAAAATTCATTTAATTTTTTTCCATTTAATGTTTGCATTTAATCATAAATTCTGCAAATATTCTGATTCTGAGAATTAATTGAAGGGTTTTTTGATTGTTTAAAATATGTTAAAACCATTTATTAGTCAATCACTTTCGGGATTTACACAAAATATTATTTCAAATAGTTTTTCAATTCATTTAATGTATTACTATTTTAACAATTTGTGAGTTTAAACCCTTTTTAATTGATTTAAAATCTATTCAATTGAACCTCAATTTAGTGACACATCATATAAGAGAATCTCGATTTAAAAAACAGTTTTTTGTCCAAATAATCGTTATTTTTAGTACTCTTAAAGGTTTACATTTATGACAATTTCGATATAAGAGCACTCATTTTTAGACAAACCGTTATATTTAATTTGAAAGGTTAGTTATTTTTTTTAAGGCTTATTGATTTGAATAAAAAATTAATTTAACAAATTTAGATAACTTAATATTATTTGATTCTTGTTATTCATCCTTTCATTTAATTCGAGAATTTAATTGATTTAAAAAAAATTTAAACTTTGCTATTACAGTTATTAATCGATGCTATCAACTGATTTGGTTTCGGGAATTGGTTGACACAATCGATTAGTTGACAACAAAAACTCATTGTATTTTTCAATTATTTTTTCTCTTTTCGTGAAAATATGAGACAAATGTGACTGAGATTTGAGATTATAATCACTAATCAATTGCTTTCTATTCACTTTGTTTTTAATTCAATTTTGTTTACAAATTATTTCAAATATATCTTTAATCGATAGTTTGTTTCGCTTTTTATCCGACATTTTGTCTAAAAATGTGT
>JAQFZI010000241.1:0-19999 GCA_034695605.1 Eupelops occultus | reverse complement strand
ATTGTTTAAAATGGACAATCAAGCATGGTACAGCCTAAAATCCCCCATAAGTTTGAAAATTTTGAAAAATCCTCCTGAGTTTTGAGTGCCTAAAGTACTCCTTCGAGATTTTCTTTTAATTGCCTAAAAGTGGAGTAAAAATTGACTAAAATTTAAAAAATATCCCTCCTCTGATCCTTTTCTGAAATGGCTTGATGATTTCTGGTTTAAAAGTTGCATCATGCCATTCTTCTACACTGTATATTGGCTTTATTTAGAAGAAATCATTCTATAAATTGTGTTTATTATATTTTAAAAGATATGCTTAGAAAGTTATAAAACAAAAATTTTATACATTCATGCAATTGCAGAGATGCTGATAGAAGAGGGGTTAACCTAAAATTTTTAAAACCCCCAAGTTCAAGATTGATCAAAAGTGGTATAAACGTTAGTTTAGTATTTAATATTTTAATTGTATTATTGGTTAAGTTTAGATAATTTAAATAAAATTCGACGAAACAAAAGATTTGGCCAGAATTGGGGTTCAATCGGATTTTATTTAAATTATCTAAACTTAATCAATAATACAATTAAAATATTAAACACTAAACTAATAATTATGGTTAATATTTTTTTAGAAGTATTTTAATACTCTTCTCACTTCTCTGAGGCAGAAAGAAAATATTACACCTGACTCAACCTAGAGTCTTGGATCTTCCTCACCCAACCTAAAAGAGGAATTAATGTTCATATATTCTATACTTCCATCTGTAGTGTAGTGACTAAAATGAATAGACTTTCTTAAATTGTAATAAATTACATGAAATTATATTATCAATAAAATCAACAAAAAAATGTAATATTGTGTTCAATATTTTCAATTCAGTAATAAATAATTTAATGAATAATTGGATTTAAATAAATGTTTGGCAATAAATAAATATATTGTAATAATTGTTATATTGTTTTTCAGAGAAATTTCTTAAACCCAAAGAGTAATTAAAACTTCAATATTTGGAAATTAGTGGAATGACAAAGACCCGATTCAGATGCATATCTGTGCTATTGCACAATGCATTGATGCTATTGTTTGTGAACACATCTCGTCTATAATTGCAAAAACAGGTGAACACCGAAGCAGTGATTTAAATGCATTTTATTGCAATTTTAATGACGTACATGAGTTCCCGTGAGATAATACAACTTTACTTACACTCATATCTATTGTTGTGTCGGTTGACCGCCCCTTAAAATTGTCAAAATCTTTTATGACTGTAATACAAAATTAAAAAATTACACTGTCAACAGGGGTGGCCAAGTTCAATTAACTAAATGATATTTTCTAAAATTTACTTTTTCCTTAAGAATCAAAAATAAATGACACAACTCTTCAAATATTAATTATTTAGAGGAATATTTGGAAAACATTTATTGTAAAACCTTATTTTAAATAAAATAAAGATTCTAGGAGGAGTGGGCTCATTATGACAAGTTATGGTTCACCTGTTTATTCCATCGCTCAGACCTACACTAATAATAAAATGATTGTCTAAACATTGGATGCAAAATAATCTTTAATTAACGCCTAAATTATTGAATTGGAGTCAAAAACAATGAATATTTTAAACGCCTAATTAAACCGATGTTAAGACTATTTATTAAACAAAGTTAATGATAACAATAATTATATAACAAATAAATTAAATTAAGAGAGTCTTCAAATGACAGACTTTAAAACCTGTTCTTTAGGTTCTTATATAATAAACTTAAAATTTCCTAAAAATGAGTTTTATTTTACTTCGAAAAAAATATTTTGGCCGAAGAAATACAAGACATTATTCATCAATAATCACAGATTATAGACTACTTGTTAGTCGTCGGGTTCTATTGAAGACAATTCCTTGCAATATATGCGTCAGGTATAATGAGATTGAAGAGTGGGCACACCTTTTAATCATTCGGATACCTGTGCAGTTCGGCTCAAAAAAATCATTGAATAGACTAACTTTTCTGATTTCTATAATCTGCTATTATGAACGCACACATCGCACAGGTATGGGTTCTGTATTTGTAAGCAACGCCTAAAGAAGGAGTGCATTCTTGATGTATTCCGAGTAATAGTTATCGACTGAGCCCTCAGGAAATCTATTCACAAATAAGATTTTTTTTTTAAAGAATACATATTTTCCATAAAATTGTATCTTTTCTTTTGCATCCATCATATCATTCAAAATATTTGAATAAAATTATATCCAAAAAATTTTATAGACATTGACTTTAATACCAAATGTGATCACTTTATTTCAAGAAATCTGTACTTGTGTTTTGGCCACACATAACAATGATTATAAGACCCGACAGCATTAGTAACTTAATTGAATGGAAAATTTTTCAGCTATTAATTAAAGAGTATTATATTTAATGTGAAACAACTCTTAACTAAAAATATCAAGAAATTAAAATTTTAATAATTGTTTTAATGTCGGTTTCCCTCATGAATAAAATGAATAAAAGATTTTAAAACTATTTGAAGTCATTTATAAATATCTTTCTTAACTCATCTCTTAATTAAACTCATAATTAAAAACAAATTTTTAAATATTTTTATTCATTTTATAATTTTAATAAAAACTTATGATATAAACAAAGAAAACATTATATTAAATGATAGAATAGACCTAATTCAATTCAATTGAAGCTTTAATGTTAACAAGCATGAATTTCTAGTGACTAATATTTTTTTGCAAATTAAATTCACCGAAAAATAAATAAAATTTGGTCCAAAAATTTAATTGGAATTCATTAATGATCTCGAAATGACGAAAGTATTGCATCAAGACATCGAGGGTGGTCCTTTTTATACAAGTTTGTCATTACTTTGTTTAATAAATTAACATAATTATTATGGATACATTATTATTATGTATATTAGTAACCTGGTCAAATCTTTATCATAAACAATGCTTTATTATAACATTATTTCACTGAAAAGATTTTTTAAAATTTATTGATTTTGAAATTCAATTCAGTTATTGAATGAATGAATGATTTATTTGTTGACAACCACTGAGAAGTCAAAAGGAGAGAAAACTTGTATCGGAACTGAGATTTTGTGGTATTAAGGGATGTGCTTTAAAATTATATAAACACATGACTTCTTCAATACTGGATCTAAAGGAAGGAGTGTTCGGAATCTAATACTCAATAATGTATAACAATCTTAAATACGAATAACAGATATTTCAATATATACTTTGCAAATGAGATCAATCCTAATAATGAGTTCTCTTCGAAGTAAGGAGTGCTCTAAACATATATTATTTTTTTTAATGAAAAACAAAACTCTGATTACTTTATGAGATAATGGCTGAGAACTGAATGAGATTTTCAATTAGATGTATATTTGAATCTATTATACTCTAAGAATTGTGAGAATTGTCTGCGAAATAAAGATAGAAATGCTTTGATTGTAGTAATCATTAAATTAAGAATAAGATATCACCACAAATGCAAACATCCCTTACAGTGAGAGCCAGTGATGGACACAAACTTATATATACTGTATATAAGAATAAGTAATTAAATCAAAGGCACAAACATTTTAAAGAAAATTTTATTTATAATTTATCTCTACTTTATAGTAGTGTTTCTGTCGTTTTCATTGACTCACAAATTCTTATCAAAAACACGATTTTGATTCACATAATGTTTGATGAGAGCAATGAGTGTCGGCTCTCATAGACAGCGAAAAGGTCTCATACGAAGTAATCTTCAATAATCACGCGATTCACACAAATTTTCATTCATTCAAAGCTAACTCTATTGAACTCACAATTGTTGGTATTTTCTTCACTATTATAATACAAATTTTGATTCATTTAAAACAATTTATGCCAGAATTGACCTAAACTTCAGATAAATGGTCTCAAAATATATTCTTTAAAATTATATTAACATAAATATTATTATAAATATATTCTAATAAACTATTAGTACATATTATATACTCATAATAATAATAAGGGTAATAAATAATTGTTGGGAAGACATCCTACGGAATATTACTAAAAGAATGAGAATATGATTGAACTCGGATTTGGTCATAACATTATATTATAATCGTGATCAAATATAACCTAATTGAGTTTAATTACACCAATTATTCATTAAATTTATTTAAAAGTAAAGCAAATTCATATGAAATGAACAAAATTGAAGACATATTTGAAATATTTAAGACATTTAAGACATACCAATATTTGTTGAAATTATTGCTGACATCAGACAAATATATGAGAATTTTAAAAATTTGTCGATTGTTCACACATTGTATGAGTGACAGGTGCTGTGCAGAATGCAGTGCTTGCAATAAGACAGAGGGAAGAATAGCATAAAAATATCATTAGAATGGAATCACACATCAGTTGCTGACTAAGTGTTGGACGAAAAAACTTTCACATTAGAAGTCAAGTTTGGAAGCACTCGATTCGCAATAGTCTTATTATTAACTCTCACACCGGTAGTCAAGCATAAGTCCTGCCCTTCCTCACAAAAATCTTGTTTAGTTTTTCAGAATAGGTAGAGTGAGGCAGTTCAAGACCTGTTGTTTAGGACAACACGCGTGCCAATAGAGCCAACACTGGCAGAAACAACCGCCACCACATCACGTAAGAAGAGGTCCGAACAGATAATCGCAATGCCTTTCAATGCTTGACTGACTGCTCACACAGTACTCAATATTAATATTAGGTTTAACTTTCATTGAAATCTCGAACTTATGTCAAAACAGGAAAACACAAATAGTTTTATCGAATTAAAAGCCAATCATTACTTCGGAATTACAAAAATTATTTTAAACTTTGATCTTCAGATACCAAAAGTTAAGAAACAAAATATAATATTATTTCTTCAGTACTTATATACAGAATCTGTTTTACAAATCTGTATAAACTATAAATGTATCTCAAAATCTTTGTTTACAAAATTGTGAACCAAATTATCATTTGGTCCCATAAATGTGCACATCAGTTTCAGTCCTTGTAATTATTTTTTTATTAAAATTTTAAAAAAATCATTGAATAGAATAAAGACTAGAATATATTACCAATTATTTAAAGTCAATTAATGACAGATAGTTGTCCGCGATCAGCAGTTCGGCGGACTTATGTCTTGACACTTCTCATGAGAGTTTGGGAAAGATTTTTTGAAGCTTTTTTTACCTTAAATTTGTAATTTTCAATTAAGTCTCTTTAGAAATCGATAGTCCAACTAATTTCAAATGAATTTGCTAAATTTGAACTGAATCGGTCCAAATTTGGTAAAGTTATAACACAATTAAGGGACAAATTTATACCTATTTTTATGCAACATAAAAACCCTATGTTAAAATTGCATTGCTTTTTCTTACTTTTCCAAACTTAAAACTGAGATCAAACTCTTTAATAATCTATATCTCATTAACTAATGACAATTAATTTTTAATTTTAATACCATTAATTTCTTTGATAAATAACCTTTCAAATGACATCAATTATCAAAACAAAAACAATTGATTATATTCGTAAACAACGTCACAATTAACGTGCACATTTTTGGGACCAAATGATATTATATAATAATTTCCAAGAATTTGGTTCAGTCTTTTTCAGTGTCCCTCCAAATGCCTCAAAGAATTTACAATTTTTTAAAGTAAAGGCGTTTTTGGTTATGAATTATGAGTAATAAATGTAAAAAAGAGTAGAAACAGTTATGAATCAAAATTAAATGTATTTTATTTTAATTTAAGCAAATTTTTGTTTTAGGTTTTCCTCAAAACTTGTCAAAGAATTTGTGATTCCTTTGAAAACAAATGATTGCTTTCTGTTCTCAGGAATGACTGCTTTGTTGAATAACGTTTCAAACTCTCGTCGATGTCTTTCTTTGACAATATTTTCTGAGAGGAACAGAAACTTTTCGTCCAAATAGTCATAAGTCCTTAAAATGATGTCCAATTGTCGGATGGCCTCAATTACATTGAGATAATTTTGGGCAATCAGTTGTATTTCATTCCATTCCACTTCATTCATGGTTTTAATGATGAGATCGACTCTAAGCCGGACTTCTTTCCAGAAATAAAGAAAACGAGAGACACGAGTGGTGTCCTGTTTTGCATTATATAAATACACTAAAAAGTAAATACTCAGCACTTCTTTTTGAATTCTGCGAAGAATTATGACTTTTTGGATCTCCCACTCATCGAAATCTGAGCTGAGAAACTTTTCTTCGAATTGTCGGGTGATGTCAGCCCCACATTTGACAGTTAAGGCCAAACCTAACCGAACTATTAAAGTGATAATTATTGCGAACGACATAACTATCAGCCAAATCGCTCCCAAAACAGATAGAAGAATAACCACTAAAAGAGCGAATGTCTTAAAATATAACTGATCCGTCGTTACCACAACCAAAATATTGATAGACATGAATAAAAGCCATCCGTTTAATACAATCGCGTCATAAACTAATTTCATATTCATTTTTATCTTTAAAATTGAAACTAAACTTATAAAAGTATTTTTAAATTTATTTTAACATCAAAAATAAATCTCGAGATAAACGATAAACGTATTCATTAATTTCACTTCAATTCATTAAAAACAGTTTTTTCTCATTAAATATAATAAAAATTATAGTTTAAGTTCAAATGTAAGTAAAATTATAACTTAAAACTTTTAAGTTAAAAGTTTTAAATATTAAACATTTGTGTCGCTCTCTATTATCTCATAAATTGAACCAAATATAAGTTGTCTGTCATTTAAGTTTAGAGAAACAATTTTAGACCCATTTTTGACCCAAACTCATAGTATTTTAAGAAATATTTAATTATTAAATCGCTTTTAAATTGATAACAATTTAAATATTAATGTCTTGGTTAATTTTTTATATGTCTTTAATCTTGAATTCAGTATATTTTAAGAGAGAAACCTATTTGTAATCCGATTTAATGATTAAAAGGTTTTGGGTTAGTATTTATTGTTGGAGTCGTACTTTAGTTTACAGAATATTGTGATTTAAATGTTTGGATATTTTTCATAATAACTATTATTATTAATAATGAATTTTTAATCAAATCATTTGTTTTAATAATTAGTCATAATTTCATCGTTTATTTAAACATTAATTAAATTAATATTTAGTTTATTTATCAATTTATTTATTGTTTCGAAGCCATCGATTGATTGTCTGAAAAAATGACAACAAATCCGACCACATTTGAAGACAATCGGCTCACTATTAAGATATCTGAACGAATTCCAACCAAAGATGAAGATATCAATGAAAATGAGACTCAAATGAATCAAGACTTGAATGATGGGAATCTCAATTCAGACAATTCAACGAATTTTGTTTGTTTTTAATACAATTTAAATGAAATTTTAATGGATTTTAAATAATAATAGGAATGGGAGTACTCTATGAGACGACAAATGCAACAAATTATACCTCACTTATGGTTAGGTCCGTACGCATCAGCCCTCAAAGCAAAGGTATTTCTTTTTATTATAAATGAGTCAACTAATGGTTTTTGGTGTTAAGGCAGAGGAGTTGTCGCGGGTCGGCATAACTCACATATTATGTGTTCGACAGCAGATTGAGTCGCATTGGATTCGCCCCAACTTCACCGAAAAATACCAGTATTTGACGCTCGACATCGCCGACAGCCCCACACAGAATATCATTCAATACTTCCCGATTGTAATCAAATGAATACATTTTTAATTAATTGTAAACTGAAGTCATTTTTCAATCAATAGGTCACACAATTTATTGACGAATGTTTTGCTCAGAGGGGCGCCGTTTTAGTCCACGGAAATGCAGGCATTTCCCGAAGTGCTGCTCTCGTTATCGCTTACATTATGGAAAAGAAAAATTTGGTTAACTTTTTAATTAGAATTTAATTTCTTTGAACTAATAATTGTTTTTTAATTTGTGGAAAGACTGCAAACCAAGCGATTAGAGTCGTTCAGAGCAGACGGTTCTGTATATTTCCAAACGAAGGCTTTCGACAACAGCTTCAGGAATATGAACCCATCCTTCAGGCAAAAGGAATACCTCTTTCATCAAATGGTATTTAACTAAATATAAACTAAATTTCAAAATAAGTACTGAATTAATAAATAGGAGGACTTAAGAGACCACTGAGTGATGAGGACTATGAAAATTTGGACACAAATCAAATGCCAACCCATTCGATGGACTCATGAATAGAAACTCATCTTTTCTTAAATTGTATTCGTTTTTGTAAAATATGTAAAATAGTGAACAAAATAATTAAAAAACAAACATTTTGTGATAAAAAGCCGATAATTTGGTTATAATATTAATAATTAGATGTTTTTGTTCACCAAATACTAAGTTTAATAATAATTATAATTAATTAATAATTATTTATCAGAAAAATTCAAAACTTATACACATTTTTGAGAGAAAGAAAAGTGGAATCAAATCGTAAAAACATGAAAAAAATTGATTTTGTTTTTGTGTTTTGTGTGCAAAATAACAGAACCTTAAAAAGGGATAAATAATCAGATGAGAGCACAGACAGAATTGAGGAATAAAATGCATTTTCATTCAGTTATGATATTAACGACTAATTGTTTTTCACTTAATTTAAAAATGAAATGAAAAATAGTAAAAATGATTCGATTATATCAATGAATGGTTTGATGAAAGTCTTCTTTAGTTGAAGTGTTGTTAAGTTTTGTCTGAAATGTTTCTCAATATTTCACACTTTTTTGGCGGCATTTTTGTTGCGCACAAACCCTTTGGCCTCTTTTACCAAACTTCCAATATCTTCGTCTTCAGATTCCTCTTCTTCTTCAGAAGCTTCGGCCGCTTTTCGTGTATTTCGTTTGCGTTTAGAGATAGAGTCGTCCTCTTCAGAGACTTCTTCTTCGTCGTCATCCTTTTGGGCCCTCTTTTTTGCCCCTATTTTTAAAATTACTTTAAATCAAATGAAATTAAATTAAATAATATTAAATATAACCTCTTTTTGCGGCCTCTCGTTTTGGTCTTCCGACAGCTTTTTTGCTTTTTTTGGAGGATTTGCTGCTTTTGTAGTCGTCATCGCTTTCTTCTTCCTCAGACTCAGCCTTCTTAGCCTTTCTGCGACCCTTAGGTTTTTCCTCTTCTTCTTCATCTTCGAGATCCTCTTCCTCTGAATCACTCATTTGTTTTCGGGGAGATTTTCGGGTCGGCTTTTGACGTCTTTTCGCCGGCTTTTTAGGACTTTTCTGCTAATTATTTTGAAAACAATAATTAAACCAAATATGAGACAAATCGAAAGCAAACCTTTTTCTTCTTTTTTCCCCAATCACTGTCCGAATCAGATCCCGATTCGTTATAGCGTTTTCTGGCGACACTCCTTCCGCCTCTTTTGTGTTCTGCCTCCCAATCACTTTCAGAATCTGATCCCTTTCTTTTGCCGCGTTTCGGTCGATAATCTTCTTCGGATTCACTTTCCCAGAGGTCGTCATCGCTGACAACGTAGTCATCCAGAGATACAACAGATTTATTATTCTGTTTCGCCGGTTGCGAAGACCTCCGCGGACGACCTCTTCCAGCGCCTGTCTTTCCCTTTTTACGAGCTTTAGGAGACTCTTCACTCTCAGGCTCTTCTTCTTCCTCCTCTTCATCCTCTCCTTCTTCTTCGTCTTTGACCTCATCTTCTGACTCATCCTTTTTGCCCTTTTTATTGATCGGCGCCTTTGTCTTTGCCTGAGGTCTGCCCTTCTTTTTAGGTTCTTCTTTTTTAGGCTGTGGTTCTTCGTCCTCCTCCTCTTCCTCTTCTTCTTCTTCTGATTCGTCGTTCTTTTGTTTTTCTTTATTATTTTCGTTGTCTTCGATGTCTTTCACTTTCTTTTTAGACTTTTCTTCGGAGACTTTTTTGTCATTTTTCTTGACATCAGAAGCAACGGAATCGTTGTCTTTAGTGTCTTCATCGCCATCTTCTTCCACTTTTTTAGCGTCAGATTTGGTGTCATTGGACTCACTCTTCTGAGAATCGCTTTTATCGTTCTCTCCGTTAACGGATTTTTCTTCGCGTTTGTCTTCACTACTATTGGACTCATTATTCACTTTATTGTCCGAATCGATAGATATTTGGTATTTGTAAGCGTTGGCCAAAAGACTGAAAATGTCGCCGTCGGACAACTTCTGCGACATATCTTTCTTAATGATCTTCGGAGTGCTCTCCGAGTCATTGGAGTAATAAAAACATGGGTTCACGTGTTGCTGAACAACACAACAGACAAAAACACTTTAATTTAGTATTTCATTCAATTCATATGTAATACAAACCGAAGTTAAATGTATTTCTCCGCCATTTGTCACTTCAATGAAGGCGTGATTTCGCGACACTTTCTTATCGGAGCACTAATTAAGACAACAATTCATTTGATTTTTCATGGATTCCATCAAAAAGTGATAAATGAGACAAATATACAACAATTAAGTGAATGACAAACAAATAAATTGTAAAACATTTGAGAAATAAATTGAATAAAAGAACAAAAGATTAGAACAAAACGTAAACAAAATTAATTAAAATCTAAATAAACGGAAGAAACAAATGAATAATAGATTCAATTGATTGTAAACTCAAAACTAATTGAGGAAAATATCACTGAAATAAGTATAAAATGATGACAAATGTGTTAAGACATACATTAAGAAGCACTCCTCTGCCGAGTGTTGTCTTTCCGACAGTCAGTTCCACCTCTTTGTGTGTGTCGTCCAACGATTTGAGGAAAGCTTTCATTTTTGATAATAGTTTTGATGTTTATTTAAATCGATATTAACTCAAATCTATAGTAAATACAAAGAAATAGTGGTTTAAAATATGTGGTCACTTGAGTGGAGAAATGCCGCCACAGAAGAGATCCGCCATTTTTTGCTTCAATTGTTTGTCAATATTTGGTTTCGATTTTCAACAATAGATTACTCTTAGAATCAAAATTTTAGACAATTCTAACCAATCATTCAGTTTCTCCTTTATATTTGCTGACAAAACACTTTCAAATACATTAAAAATATCTACAAAATAACCTATAGTTTTGTACTCAGATTATGAACCAATTATTTCAGGGCTGAAAAAAATTATTTTTGAATTTACTGAAAATTGATGTGACCTGAGCTTAATTCCTGATAATTCCCTAGGGCACATCAAATAGGATCTAAATTTCACATCCTTTGAAAACTTAAATAATTTATTTGATGATTGAATTTTGAATCAAAATTTTATTGAATTTATAACTAAAACCATTGAATACAACAAAAAAAGAGAACAATTTTAGAAGAATTACATTTAAAGGAAACTTTTCAATCATTTTTGAATACAAACTCATCGATCATATTATAAAGACTTAGATTTTAGAGTTTTCAGACAAACATAAGATAAAAACTGGTTTAAAGAGTAATTATAATATTAATTAATAATTATAATAACGAATACAATTGACTGTAAATTATATAAACAAATGAATATTACATTTAAATTATAGATATTATGATTGAATTTTGTATAAATGTTTGTAAGTTATTCTAAAAAAGTGAAATGAATTGTACTATAATTAAAGATCACTTTAACCCGAAGTTAATTAATAATCGATTAATGAATTCATATATTTTTAATATTTTTAGATGACATCAGAAATTGATTTTAAGGCTCTTTTGATTCATTTTTAAATATTTATAATTGAATTTAATCGATGAAAATCACAGAAAAGACAGAGGAATCCATTAAAACACTTAAAACAAAAGTTTAAAATTCATTTCCAAATCTTTTTTAAAGAATTTTGAATTCAAATAAACTATTTTGAAGTTTAGACGTTTTCACAAATAATTTTCAAATCAATAAATTCATCGAAAAATAATTTTTTTTAATCAATTTAGTGTCGGTTTTGTAGAGAAAGACTTTCAAAATGACTAATACATTACATTTAACTCAATCCTCGATCTGATCCGCAATATTTTAAAAGTGCTTAAAATTAATGTCAACTCATTTGGTGAGCAATAGATATAAGTGTTGGACAAAACAATTAGAAGTATTTCATTTCCATTTGCATTATAACACAATTTGACTCCAAATTGTTATATAAGTGATAAAAATGGCGAAAAACATAACATAATATCAATATATATATAATTATATCCAAAATGAATGTTTTGGAAAATTATTGGAACTGAGAAATACTTAATGCAATGATTTGACGCCAAATGAACCCTCAACACAATTATGTCTAATATTTGTTAAGATATATCAACGAATATCTTGTCCTTCAAATATCAATTGATTTGCATTCTTCTTGGAAACGGACAGCTTTTGGATATTATTATAAGAGTTCAGATTAGATGAAAGATGGCTTCGCTCTATGTTTGAGTATTTTGAATAACCATTTGTTACGTCCTCTCCATTGACCAACAAATTCATTAAAACACTATTACCTAAAAACACAATATTTTATAGATTGAAGTAATGTTTAAGAATTTGAATGAAACTAACCTTTATTTGTGTTAAAGTAATTATTATTATTCTTATTGTTATTAATTTTGAAACGTTTTTGTAGTTGTGATTCATTGGAAACATTTGTCATATTTTTAGAGCTGATGTTCGAAATTATTTGATTGGGAGAGGAGTTGTATACTATGTCTGGTGGTTCAGAGGCAAAGGGTCTTTTGGGGGCAATCGAAGCTTTGACCAAATTATTATTTCTATCAGTATTTTCATAGTTTAAATCACTTCTGAAGTAATTTTTTTGAGCTTTTCTTGAATTCAATGAAAATGCTTGGGTTTGGCGGTTATTCTTTTCATTTGTTGCCATTGGGTTGCCTTTAATCGGGTTATTTAGTGCTTGATTTATGTGATAACGAACTAATTGGACTCTATTTTGGTCTGAATTTGTTTCAGACTTTTTCAAGTGCTGTAAAATATCTGATTTCAGGCCATAGTTATTGAGATTTTGTCTCACTTTTTGATTAATTTTCTTAGTCTTTTGCGGGCAATCCGTTTGAAGCAAAGCTTCCAAACAATTGGATCTCTGAGGGGGAGGGCTCTCAAACATGAGAGGAGATCTATCAATCGGTTCAGGACTTAAGAGCTTATCCTCTGATATATTATCAAAAGCAATGATATCATCAATGTTTGCATTCGAATAATTCATTTGTAAGTCACCCTCTAATAGGAGAGGAAAGTCATCGATCGGAATAAAAGGCGCTCTCATTTCTAATGTTTTTTCGTCAATAAAATCGATTTTGTCGTTTAAATTCAATTTTGAGACCTCTTCTGTGGGAGACTTACAAAAGAAGTTCGACGTTTGGCTCAGTATCGGTGAAGATATATTGAGCGGAGAGTTAGTATCACTTGAATACGGGTCAACCGATGAGTCGGTCGATGGAGAGTTGGAGAATTTGTCGTCATTATTACAGAGAAAAGGATCGTTAGGCAGTGAAGAATCTTCATTATTATCGTTGTCCCGAATATTCAGAAAGTTTTTAATTAAATTGTTTGCAACCGTTTTGTAAACACAATTATCATTCAATTTGTCGTTCAATTCATCGACACTCGAATTGTCAGGAATTGAATTGAAATTTTGAAGACTTTCGTCATTCATTTTTATCTTTTCTTCTTCACTGAAGAGATTAGTGTTTGAAATGTTGTTATTATTGAGGAAAACCTCTTCAAAAAAGTTTAAATCATTGAATTCTGCCAAAAGTCCCGGAAAAGGAACACAAACATCTTCTCCGGCCTCTGGAGCCAAATGAGTCAAGTCTTCGGCATCTGAGAGGATAGTCATGTGGTTTGAATTATCGAAGACAATGAAACCACTCTCCATATCAGCAGTTTTGGGCGCAAACACTGTTTTAGTGCTCGAAACAAATGAGGATTGAATTTTAGAGTTATCCGGAGTCGCTATTTTCACGTCTTCTAATTCTTTACTTTTTTGCACCTTTTCCTCAAAACATTGTTCGGCGGAAATAATTTCAGTTTTATTCAAAACACCACTAATTGAGAAAAAAATATAAAAATCAATAAACATTGGGTTCAATACATTACTTGTGAGAGAATAAAGAGACAAAAAACTATTTTTAACTTTGAAATAATCAGACATTAAATCAATAATGAAATGTAGACTCGAAACAAGAGTAGAGCACAGGCTATAAAAAATTCATTATTAATTTAATAACATTTTTTTTGCCGAAAGTGAAGGGGGAATAGAAATTACTAAAGTGCGCGACTGTCAAATGCGGTATTTGTAAGCCTTGGACTTTTGCCTAATTATAGCTAACAGTCATTCCTTAGCTCTATTGCAAGATGTGATAACTCAACTTATTCTTCAACATTAAAAATAATTTTAATTTAATTGCGTTTTAACCGTCAAAACTGACTTTTGTTAATATTTATGGTAAATAACTCTCACTTTCAAGTGATTAGTGAACAAAATGTTAAATAATTAAACAAAACAAATGACAATAAAATAATGTCTCACCCGATGACATGATTAACGCAAACAACTGATTGTGGTTGAGATGACTGGTTATCTGTGATGACTGTCGCCTCAGTAACTAACCAAAGATAACCACCAGATTTGGCCAAAAATCTATAGCAGTGGGACTGACTCTGACCCTTTGCAAACACTAAACATTTAAAATAAAAACAATAAAAACAATTCAATTTATTGATTGATTCATATTTGATGAGTTATAACAGTAATAGTGGAGCGGAAAACATAACACTCTATTCATAACTATTCATAAGCTTTCGATTCACAGAATAACTGTTATTATCGATATATAAATCTCTTTTTAGATAACAAGTAATGTTAGCTTTCAATGAATAAATAGACATCAAATCAAATGATTGCTCACAAAAACCACTTTAATAATAAAGACATACATTGAGTGCTAAGAATTTGAAATGAAATTATTGGGAAATATAAAAACCATTTATTCTATTCGAATGAATATCGTTATAAAAATAGAAGAATTAAATATAGAGAAGCTTTGAGGCCAACAAATCGAACATTTAATACAAAAGCAAAGTTGTGGCCAAACATACAACAGAATAGATTGTTTGAGTCGAGGCTTTAATCGCAAAAAAATTAATGAATTTTACAAAAGCTAACAAATAGTTAAACCCAATAGCGATCAATAGGAGTGTGACTTTACATCATATCGACAACATTATGACCCGAATGTACGGCATATCAATTACTGAATCAATTAAAACTAATTAGAGACGAGGCATAAGCCGCACAACCAATAGATAGCAAAATACAGTTCCAATTCATCGTGACTTTCACTAAAAAATAATTACATTCAATACGCAAACACTTTATAGTCGATAACAAATATATTTCACAACAATTGGCTTTTAAATTCCTTAAAAATTAGAATGAGCAAGCAACATTATATGAGGCACATCTAAATATAACAAATTGAAATAAAGTAATTAAATAATTAATTATAAGACATACCAAAGACTTAATGCAATTTGAAATTTGAGTGAACACTAGAATATGGTTCAACTAAATGATGAATTAGTTCTTAAGTTTAAAAGACAACCACATGGAGTATAGGCAGAGATAACACTTAAATGTACTCAACATTTGATAATAAAAAATACTTCTCATACGAGTCTCAACCGATAGATTCAAACAGAGTTTTCCATTGAATTAAATGTTAAAAATTACGTTTAATCTCATAATTATTTTATACGATTCACAGCCTTTAAAGCAATAAAATAAAAATTTTACGATTAATTGAGTAAACGATAACACAATTGCTTAAAACGAGAGTTAAATAAATAAAATTAAAACTGATTTCCTGTTAGGAGTCACAGAAACAAAAGGAATGCTTTTTCTGTCAAATAAACAATAAATTATTGCAAATGAGATGAATGAATAGAATAAGTCTATTAGAGGAGCGGTACTCAGACTCAGAATCACTAATATAAGAATTGGGTTCTCAAGAGGTGTCGGTTCTGTTTGAGTCCATTGAAAGACAAAATATTTGAAGAATAGTATAGAAATAGACGAAAACGGGATTCGCTTCAGATGTTTGCACTACGATATGGCGTAACAGAGGAACAGTTACTACGAATTAATAATAGAAAAATATTGGACTCAATCCAAACAATCGGAATGACTGACAGTCGTCATCACATCCGAGATCAGAACTCAGCTATTCATCAGAAAACTTGAAATTTTTGGGCCCATTTGCGGTCAAGGACGGTATAACACCCCTCATGACAACACATTGCCTAATCAGGTGTTCCCTAAACACTTTCTCAATAGATTTTCAAATTTTTGACTTTCATTTCCACTAATTTTTAATTTTGGTTTTATGTCATAAAAATTGTTCAAAAGATTAGTGAAACAAATGATTATAATTATAATTAGAAACAATAATCACATGACTTACGAGTTTTGAAGAACTTTTCCAATTGTTTTAAATCCAATGCATGGAAGAAATTAAAGAGAGATTTGCCGGATAACTCTTTCGGATTATAACCAAGAATTTTTTCGACACTATTAGCAAAAAATGAGTAAATCTTTTGAAGGAAACAATTTTATCATTTAATACCTGTCATCGATATTTGTATACTTCATATCCAGAGAATGGCGACTAATAAAGATATTGGAACCGAAAGGTTTATCAACAGTCAGTGGCTGTTCGATCGGCTGACCAACAGCAGTCATGAAATAACTCAAGCTTTGAGGAATTGATTCATTGGTTTCATTATTAGCATCAGAATCATTTATTCTCTTAAGATGTCCGCTGAAGTGAATCACCTGAAGGAGAGAATTGAATTAAATTCTATGAATCGATTCATTTATAATTTGTTACCTTATAATTGGCTGATTTAAGGTTAAGATTACGTCCCTTATTAGTGAGGGTGCATTTCATGCGTACAAAAAATGATACAGAAATGAGATCCTCTTTTTGGTTGTCATTGCAATTGTGGATCTGTTTGAGCGCCAGAGTCTCTTTGATATCATTGTGATCGCAGGGATGACTAAAGTCATAAATGCTTTGACCAATTAAATCAATTTGTGTTAAACCAAGGTGTTTTTCTACATCTTCCGATAGGTATACCATATCCCCTTCTTTGGATAGCACTAAAGCAAAACCATTGAGTGCTTTAGTGGCTGAGAACTCATCATTAAATGGCTGCCTCTGGGGCTCAGAAACAGCTTTTGAAACAAAAATAATTATTAAAATTCAATTAATATTAAAACATTTGTACTTTTAATTGGTTCGATAACTTTTCTGATCTTCAAGTAATTGATTGCAAGTCTAACGAGGGATGCCTTATCCAAATGATTTATATTCTTGACTGGTATTGGAAGCAAAGCCTCCATTTGGTCAAAGATTTTTGACTCTTGGCTTCTTCTTTCTCGCGCCGCTTTTCGTGATTTTTCTTTACGTTTTTCAGAATTCCTATGAAATCAAATGAAAAGATGAATAAAATTAGAGAAAAAATGACAGAATTCACATTAACTATAGCCTTATCTTTGATTTTAATTTATTTTATTCTAATATAAATTAGTATTAATTAGAAAAGGAAAGCAATCAAATCCTCTCTCCTATAGATTCTTTAATTATATTTTCCTCAAACATTAATTACCAAAACATTTGGATTTTAATAAATGAGTCGTTAGTGAGTCGATCATAAGATATATTCTATTTCTTATAAATTATATTTAAAATTAAGTATAGATTTTCAATGAAATAAATATTTATTTTAAGAAAAATGAAAATTGTGAGAGAGGTCTGCACTACAAATATTAGCCCCAATAGAAAATAATTGAGTCCAAAAACATTATAGATTATCGTAGGGGAGAGATGTCAGCAAATAACACAATTTTGGCAAAAGAAGAGCACTTAGAAAACAGACGAACTCTTGGGGCTAAACATTCCTCCTATTTATAAGGGAGATATACAAATGAAGATCAACCATAAGATAAGATGAAAGACTCCAAAAATAAATAAATGTCTAAAATTTTTTATTAAATTCAATAAGAATTGCAATTAATTGCAATTATTTTGATTCAATTCAATGAACTAATCTTTTAAAATATTAAAAAGAAAAAAAAATAATCGTTAATTGCTGTTTAAGAGCTGTTTTTTGTTACAAATCTTTGGCTTTGGAAACATTTAAGAAATATTAAGAAAACATTGGATTTAAAGCTGAGAGACCGCCGGCGGCTATTTTTTTGTCCTCCAAAGAGACCATAAGTGGAATTGAAAGCTATATTCAAAGTTATGCTCTCTTCTAATACCAGATCTGAACTAAACTTTCTCTTATTTTTCTACATTTTGCTGCCTTTCATAGGAATCCATTTAATACATGTATATTATCAGAAGACAAGTGCTATACAATTGAATTAAAGGCAATTATTTATCAAAAAATATTGCCTCAAATAATATTATATATTATTGTATTACAAATTTATTAAATAAAATAATAATAATAAATATAATTAATGAAACAAATGGCAAATATTATATTTGAACTGACATTATATTTGATGCAAACATTGGGCTACAAAACAGTGAAGAAAATTAACATTTAGTTCAAAATATTGTACAATATATCAAATTTTTAAAAAATCAAATGAAAGGCACAAAACGAAGCGATGAAATTATCTCAATTTATTTTACGTCAATCACTGCAAAACTTGGTTTTCCTTAATTCACAATATATTAAAAATATTTAATTAAAGGTTTATTTAAATATTATATTTATATTTGGAAATTCCAATTAAGAGAAAACTAAAGAGCGGTTAAAAATTTAATATTTATATAACATATAAATATTTGTTAAAATTGTTTCAAACCTAATAATGGAGTCATTATTTGAAATCATATGAATTATTATTAAATGTGGTTTAAAACGTTTTTAAGGAAATAAAACACAAGTCCTTCAATTAAGGCAATGATACTTAAGAGTTATCTTTCGATCAATTATTGAACAATGATTCAGTAAACACTTTGTTTTGTATATTTTGGTTCTTGCAAACTTGTTGACATCAACATTAAACTAAATTAAAATAAGCAAGCAACAATAGATCCATACTTATTGAAATTAAGTGAACATTGAGTTCAATGACCCGAAGGCTTATCTGCAAAGGTTTCAAAGGTTTAGAAAAGTCGAGAAAAACATTTCCTTCAAATCAATTTGATTTGAGGTCAGAAAAGAAATCGATTCGGATTAAAGTTTAAACTTTAAACATTTCAAACCAAAAGATCTTATTTGAGGATCATTTTTAAACACTTCTCAGAAATATTTATTATTTTTCGATTAATTTTCATTCATTTTGTTATCGATTCCAAGGAATTTCAAGAGAAGAAGGAACTACTAAAATAACCCATTGTGTCAATAAACTAAAGGCTATCAAATGGACAACAAATGAAACAAGACTTTCAAAGACTATAAAACGACGATAACTCCCGTTTTGCAACAAATATAATAAATAAATTTAACCAGGTTTAACATAGAATTTGTTTATCTCGACTAAATATAGATCTTTCCATTATTTAATATTTGTCCTCATATTTGAACTAATTTAGTCTAAATAACAATTGAGATAAGATTATCAAAATTTTGTATAAATAATGTATTATTACATAAAATCTAAAATTAATTTTCAAAAATATAAATTAATTGAAAATTTCGCCAAATTTTATTCATAGCAATGTTGTAATAATTGAGCAAATTTTTGAAATTGCAATGAGCTCTTTAAACTTCAAGTGGGGGGCAGATCGGTAATGGGGACTTAAAACCAAATTATATACTCCGAAACTTGGTTATCTTTGGAAAAATTTTAGGCAAATATATTGAATACCTGTACTCAATCGAAGTCAATTTTAAAATAAACTAATAATAATTTATATTTGAATTCCACTGCTCTGTTTAATTTATTCATGCTAAATGTACTGGTTAGAATTAATGTTATTAAAACCGGGGTGAGCAAGCTCA
>JAQFZI010000240.1:0-20038 GCA_034695605.1 Eupelops occultus | reverse complement strand
AATATTGTCATATCATATGACTGGGCTCTAAGCTCAAGGTAACTCTTGCTTAATAAATGAGTGAAAATATGTTTTTTCATGTCTCTTATCTATGAATAAAGTCATTTTTGTTGAATACAAATTAACAGTAAGTAAATAAAAAGTCTTCGATATAATATCGCATAATTGATTGGCACAGATGAAAAGGGAGGACAACTCTAATTTTAACACAAATTTAATCTAATTTCGATTCACTACAAGTGTTTGTTTTAAGCCTTTCTTATATCTGAACTCCATTTTGAATTTTATGTAAAAACTCTGAGCTCTTGAAAGCTAAAGATTAGTCTATAATTAGGTATAATTTCGAAGAAAATAAATCGAAAATAATTATTAAAATACCCGAATAATGGAGAGAATGTATGAAAACATTGAGAATGTAGACCAAGAATAAAAACGTTATTATAAACGATCGCTTTCTTTGTCTCCATAATTGACAAAAGAGATGAGAAAAACGATAAATTATGAAAATCCCAACCAATAAAGTGAAAACTGAGAACAAAATTCTGGCTGTTGGAAAATTATCAAGATCCTCTTCAATCAAATATTTGTTATTTTTAAAACTATATTTAAAATGAGTGGCCATTAATTAATAATTATATTTTTCAAACATTTACATAAAAACGCATTAATTTCTTGATTTGAATGCAAACTATTTATTAGTCACAGACTATTAGTAATAGTTTAGTTTACTCTTATATCTGATAAGAAAATGATCCTGAATAAATTTATGCGATAAACTCAAGTGATTTATTTTGTCCGACTATTTGATGAATCATAGTTTGAGTCAATAAGAGTGTAATCCGACGGAAAATAATTTAAAAATGACTTAAAATTTATTATAATTTATAAATGAATTGCAATCATTGAAAAAATGCAAAACAATTTTATCTCAGAATCTTACAGAATTAATAAAAATATCCAGGCTATTAATATCGCATTCAAAACTTGGTACTTAAATTAGACAATTTAGTTAACTTTTCATAAAACATTTGTTTCACTTTTAAGTTTTAAAATTGTTTAGTTTTAAGAAATACTCAAACAAAGAAGGACCATACTTCAAGTGGCACCTCTCGATTGTGGTAAAAACCCTAAACGGCATAAAAACCAAACTAGCTGGCACAACTACCACTGTGAATATTGAAAGATATCATTCCTTTTTCTGAAAGAACGGAAATCCAGTTTCGAGAGCTGAGAATCTCTTCTGTCGGCAATTTCTCTCAACTTAGCATTCATTGGATGACATCTCAATATCTCTTTATCTCAGATCAGTTTTCAAAATTACTCTTTTATCAAATAAAAAGTGTTTAAAAACTTTTTAATTAATTTTTAAATAAAAATATTGATTGCAATTAAAAAAGATATAGAAATAAAAAATTTACAACGAATTCATTAAAAAATTGTTTTATTAGAAATACAAATCAGTAATATTTCTGTTGAATTCTATTTAAATAATATGGTTTATCCTAATTATGCTCAATATGACTGTGGAAAGGCTTGTTTTAATTGGAATTAAGTATTTAAGCTAATAGTAAACTCACAAAGAAAAGGTCTAGAATTAATCAATTGAGATTTGATTGACACAACCGTTTCCATAATGATATTCAGCAAAGGACCAATGTAAATTAGTGTGTTTGTCATTTAACTAATTTACTACTTATTACTCTTGGAAATGAATTTAGACGGTATTAATTAGAATGTTTAAAGACTGACCCCAAGTGGGTAAACAAATAACTATTCTTTGCGCCAAAAGTTTGTTTTCTTTTGCAATCAAATTAAAGCAATTAATTATTGATTTTATTATAAATTTGGTTTAAATTGAGTTACAAACTCATCTAGTCAGGAATGTCTGGTCACAATTCGATGAACGAATCGTTTAAAAAGGTAAAAATTGGTAAAATTGATTGAAACTTAAGTTATTTGAATGCAATGCTATCTGGCGTTTTAGTGTCTTAACGTCTTAATTAATACCGTCTAAATTCATTCCCAAGAGTAATAAAAATTTAGGTCTCATTCGTTTCTTTAAATTAATTTTTTATCTCATATTTTCCGCGTCTGAAGTTTTGACAGAATGCGGATTACCTGCACCCACGATATTATAATTTCAGTGCTCTCACTGACTGTCATCTCCAGCGTCGGTCAAACCTACGCTTTTCATTCATATATTAATAAATTATTATAGTTTATACTATAATAGAAATGTAGAAATATTTTTATTATTAGACAATTTATTAACAGTAAGGGGGGATTGGAACTGGAAGCAAGCTAATATACAGTCATTTCACATTCAAATCATTGCGCTGTAAGGAAAAAATCATTGGCCGTCATAATGAAAATGACGATTCATTGTGGTGTAAGCAATGCATAGAATTCATTAATTATTAGATTATAATTTAAACATAACGTGATTTTCATTATGACATTCAATGATTATTTCATGACAGAACACCCATTTCAATGTGAAATGAGTGTTAATTGTCTAAGGTTCAAAACGGAATACCGAAACCATAGTCATCATTTATTAAGTGACTAAACGATTGTATAATAAGAATTTATTGAAATATAATTTATTAAATTTTATTCAAATTCAAAAAAAGAAAAATATTTCAAAATATTTTTTGAATTAATTATTCAATATTTTAGAAAACATTGTTTTATAGATAATTCAATTATGAGTTTCAAAATTTTCAACAAAAAAATTCAAATGAAATCAAAACATTTTAAACATTATATCATAGAATAGTTCATTCGGAGCCGGAAGTCATAACAGGTCCGACAGTACTCGGCTGAGAACAGTATGTCATCAGTTTTGAAAGGGTACACGTCTTTACACAGCAGTCATTGTGAAGACTTCTGGAACTTCTATAAAAACGCTCAGAATTTTGAGTTAACATATTTCTCAGAAGATTTTCCATTCCATTAGATGGACCTAGATAATAAATAGAACATAAACATTCAATTTTATTGTAATTAAATTTTCATTTTTGCTGACTTTGAGCCAAACTGGGGCTTATATTTTCATCATTTTGGTCGTCCGTATTGAATGATCTTTTATTGTAGCCATGCTCACATAGTTGTTGCATGAGTGTAGGCATTGCCTCATGGCAAACTCTTATCGATTGATGTTTCTCCAGTTTGAATATACCAGACATTCGGAAATATACATCATTTCCATTGCTTTGGTTATGAATAGGATTACAGAATACAATAGACACCACTCCTAAGGCTATGATTGTCACAACGATGTATACACTCATTATTGGAATCTATCTAACGATTGAACAGAATAACGAACAGAATAAGCAATTGAATCAATTGATACTCACTTTAAGTTAATTGTGTTAAAGCACTTGAATATAAGTTTAAGAAAGCTTTAAGAAAAAAGTGTTTCTTTCAGTTCTAACTGTAAAGAAGTGAAGGAATCACTAATTTATTCACCGCTTTATATACATTTTGTGTAAGGGGGGATGTCACTCTAAGGGGGGATTTTGGCCTTATCCCCCCTTGGGCATCACTGCTCTTTGGTTACTCACTTCCTAATTATGACTGCAAATGACATATCGAATCGAGAGTAGGCATTGCCTCAAATGGGATTATATGTGCTGTTTGTCTAATTACAGACAAAAAAAAAAAGATTTGGACTTATATTTGAATAGAAAATCACCGAATGATTGACAAGTTTTACGATGACTTCAAGCAAAGTCATTACCAAGATCATAAAGTGAGCAAAGTTTTCAAATTTGCTAACCTTGCTTACAGATTTCAAGAATATTCTTATACAGTTGAACTCCAAAGTAAGCAGACGCTGTAAGAGCAGAATCTTTTAAAAGTCTAGGTTTTGGTAGGCACAGGATGCTCCTATGAGAACTACATTAAAAGAACATTCTAAGAGCAAATCTCATGTAAGCAGAAATCTGTAAATAGCAGGTTATGTTTTAGCCCTAATCAGAGGTGGCCTCACTCAATAATATCAGACAACTATAAAAAGAGTAAAAAATGATTGAAATTAAAAAATTATTGAAGTAATTTATCATCAAATCGTTTAATAAGCATTGATTTGCTTTAAGTTTTGTGATACAATGCCAAAAATGACAACAAAATCAGGTTAATAGTCACTCAGTTGAAGATAAGCCAATATATCTCATTGAAGCAATTGATTGATTTCTACTCTTTGAAAATTTTTATAACAATCTAATGAAAAACAAACTTTTATCGAAATATTAAATAAAAATGAATCTGACGTCTATTCTAAACCATTGCTTTTTAGACAGACCTTAATTACTGATTTTATGTTTTATAAACAATAAAATGTTTGTTTCTATATTTTCAATGTTTATCCCTCTAATAGCAGAATCCTTTAAGAGTAGATGATTTCTTTTGCATCAAGGACCTGCTTTTATCGGAGTTCAACTGTATAACTAAACTTTAACTTTGTTGGCCCATTTGAAATATTTGTTGAAATAGTTAACAAGTTCATTAAACATTTATGAAATAAAAAAAACGATATAAAATAGCATTTAAAAAGTTGAAAAAGAATTGTTAAAATCAATATTAAATATAATTTTATTGATCTAATGAGCAGCTAATAAGGTTCAAGGATTAATAGCTTAATGAAGTGGATTAATGGTGAAGTCGAGATGAAGTGGATTAATGGTGAGGAGAGAGGAGATTGTCCGACAACTTCTATAATTAGAATCGATTGCAATTATATTAAACAATAAAATTATTCAAATTTATTCTTAAATTTATTTTAATCATTACATTACATTATTATATTCATTACTTTTTTTGCTGGAATTAGAGAAATATGAGAAGTGCCAAAACCACTAGGACATTTCAAAATGTCATTAATGAAATTATTGACAATATAATAGAGTGGGCCTAAGATTAATACATTTATTGCTTATTGATTATTATTATAAATGAGTTTATTCGTCAAAATGGAAATCAAATATACTTTACTTAATATTCTTAACATTCGATTGAAAACATTGGTCTCAAACAAAAAAACATTTTGTTATAATCCGCGTTCACAACAAGAATCTGACCACTGATTGGCTCCAAAACCAGACAGAGTTATGTGAATGACGTTAAATGTCGAACAAATCTATTATTATTTTTTAAATCTAATTATATATTATATTAATTGACTTATATTCACACAGTTATACACTCGTATAATCTTGTTTTCAAAACCAAAGAATGAACAAGCTTAATTCAATTAAAAGTGTTAAGACACAAGAATGGCTTTGTTTATATAAAGAAATCACTTAATAACCTAGAAAAATTAGTCAATTCAACTAAGTTTAACTTATCGACGATAAACAAATCAAGGAATAATAATTGAAACTTGCAAATTTAAATTAAAATATATTGTATTAATAAATATAACTTTAAATTAAGTCAATTTAATACAAATATCTTGTATTAGAAGAGAATTTTCAACACTTTTGAGTGACTATGGTCAAATGGCCAAAATCCCCCTCCAACCCAAAAAATCCCTTAAAGCGAAAGAAAATTTTTCGGCCATTTTTTATAAATTTTTATAAATTTATTGAAAATTTTAATGAAAAGAGTAGTAATTAATTATGAAAAACTCTTAACTAGCTCAAATCTAACGATTTTTGTTTAAAAATATATGAATAGATTCATTACTTAATCCAATTTTCAACATTTTATTGAAATTTATTGAAAATTTAGGTAATTAACTGAAAATAACTATAATATTAGTGCAAAATATACTAATTTAATGGTTAAAACCCTTTTTCAGTGTTTTTTGAAATTTAAAAATCCCCCCTTGACTGAAAAAATGCTTATCCCCTTTAATCTCCTTTAGAGCCTCGAACATTGGCCATCACTGCTATATTCAACACTTGCATTATGATCATCATTAGCATGAGCATGGTGATAATTGACCAAATAAATTTGATTTTGATTTTATATATTTGGCTTGATTAATCATTCAATTAATTGATTTTATTTTCGGCAAATTATCAAAATATTTATTGAATTTGTTAAAATTAACTTGAATAATTTGCTTTGAAAGTTACATGATCAAATTATAAGCAATAATTTATAAACTGTAAGAAATATTTGTTTATCGATTTATTTGAATAAAATTTTTGGAATTAAAGTAAAATCATTTGAGATATATGTTAGTAGGAGGGGGATCAACAAATAGTGGCAATTGTTGGGGTGGGGGCATGTATTGAGGCTGGTAGGGTGGGTCCACTTGCGGCACTACATAAGTGGGTACGTGTCGGATGTGTTTTTCAATGATAACTCTGGGTTTTTCGTGGGGATCTCTTATCACATATTTGACTGGCTGAACGATTGTCAGCGTCTTTGAGGGATCGTATGGATGTTTCATTTGTCTTATGACAACATCCCTTCCCACTTTCGCTTCTTCCTCCTGTTGTTTCTCCTCTTTGGTCTTATTTTCGACAATTGGAGGAATACCTAATTCAGGAATACCTTCCCTATTGCCACTGCAGTGTTTTGGAGGCAATCTCTTTGTGAGATACGCACGAATTCCACTTCCGGTTAATTTCCTTATACCCGGGTCTGAGGGATGACATATTTCATAGCAATTCTTTATTGAAACAAATCTATTGGCATTCCCTCCCTCTCCAGACCAGGAGAAGGGGAGACACATCTGAAGAACTGGATTATAGTAGATCCGAACGATATCTCTGAGGCCGTGACCCCTGTCTGGTACTAATTCGCACATTTGCTGAATCGTCAGACTAAAGGAATTCGGATCATTTGGATCACAGCCACCGGCAACACACCCTCCCCTAACACTAATGGCTTAAAATGAAAAGAGGGATAAAGTATTGAAATGAAAATAATTGAAATAAAACTCACTTTTAAGCAAAAGACCGACGAATACCACAAATATTTTCGCCATTATTTTCATTAATTAATAATAAATCAAAATTCAATTAAAATTCAATTTATGAATGAATTGCAAAACAGATGGCATTTGAGGAAAATCTAATGAATTGGAGGAAAGTTTCCGAAAACTACTTATTATTTAAAAATAAATTCATTTTATGTTTTGTTAATAAATCAACAAATTCTGAGATAAATAAGAAAATTGTTTAAAGAATTCTGAATCAAAATAATAAATTAAAATAACTATAATTAAGAGTTAAAACAGATTTCGATCAAAAAATATACATAAATTAATCAACAATTTATCCTAAAATTCATTAAATTATATTCAATTTTCTTTTTGTGGGCTATTCTTAAGACTTTTTCGGTACTGAAAAATCCTAAACAATTGGTAGAGATTAGAAGTGGCCACAAATGCGTTCACTGAAAACAAGCTCCAGTTCTTGGGCTTAATCACCAATGAATATCGGGACCAAATAACACCGGTTGCCGCCAACGCTCCTAAAGAAGACAATTATCATAAACTAATTGACTCAACCCTTGAATAAAGCGAAGAATAACAGACCTACTTGTGCCGGTGATAACTTTTCGGCAGGTCTTTGAATATCTGAAATACTTGCAATTACCAAACCCTTCATTTGAATGGATAATCAGTTAAAAAGTGGTTAAAATCATTGAATTAATACCCATT
Source organism: Eupelops occultus (assembly GCA_034695605.1). Classification (NCBI taxonomy): domain Eukaryota; kingdom Metazoa; phylum Arthropoda; class Arachnida; order Sarcoptiformes; family Phenopelopidae; genus Eupelops; species Eupelops occultus. The sequence goes on along the minus strand of JAQFZI010000240.1, from coordinate 12,414 downwards.
TAACGATTGGGGCCCAGAAAAACACAGTCTTAGGTCCGGCCGGATGTTCCCACACTGGACGCAGTGCTGGCGGCACAAACTTATCGGCCGCTGATATAACGCTTCGGTAAATGAGAGACATAATTGCGGACAAACCCTTGATTTTAAATCAGATTCTGTTTTATTTGATTTTATATAATTTAATGATCGTATGATTCCTATCATAGACTACAGTCAACACTCGTTTTCTTCAATTAAAGTTTTAATTCAAATAAAATTACTTCCTCTGTGTTAATAAATGTAAAAATATCCTTGGTTAGCACGAAAATTCAGTTGGTTTCTTCCTCTGTTTAAATGATTAAGTTGTATTAATGAACAAGTTAATGTTAAATAGCGGTTACTGTACTTTTTATGGTTGAATTTGATCAGCAAATGATTTGCTTATGAATTGTGACATAAATAATGTCAACTAATTTTAATATTAAATTCTGTTTAAGATAATGTTTAAAATAATGTTTAAAATTAATTTTAAAATTTATAATAAAACAAAATTAGTAAAGGATTAGATGAAAATTTATATATTGACTTTAAATAGTTTAAATGGATGCTGAAAATCCTGAATTAACTAGTACAAACTTCTAAATAAACATGAAAGTTTGCATCACCAATTTGTTGATCGGGGCAATAGAAAGTCCTTTTTCATAGCCACTGAGTCACTCAAAACTATAGAAACTATGACAACAAAAAGTATTAAAAGTTGTAAACGAGTGGTTTGAGTGACATTTTACAGACAAAAACATTGTCCACACGTTTTGTGTCATTGAATTGAACGCAATTTGATTTTAATCATAGTTTCAGTCAATTAATCAAAAGTTATAATCTTTATTTGAATTATGCCTAAAAATAAGGGTATTTATTCACTAATTTATAGATTTGTTTTCAAATTATAATCGTTTATCTTCTTTAGGAAAGGGAGGAAAGAACAGAAGACGTGGAAAGAATGAAAATGAGACCGAAAAACGTGAATTGGTCTTCAAGGAGGACGGACAGGGTCTGCACATTCATCTCATACCTATCCTTCTCTAAGATTAGCCCTAATTTTAGGCTATAAATAATTTTATTTCATTAGTTTTTAATATTTACTTCTTTTAAAATTTTCTGTTAATTTAGATTTGATTTGATTTTAATTAATTTAAATTAAATATTTGTTACTTCTTATGGATGTAGAGTACGCACAGGTCATCAAAATGTTAGGAAATGGACGGTTAGAAGCGCTCTGTTTTGATGGTATCAAACGTTTGTGTCATATTAGAGGCAAACTCCGCAAAAAAGTAATCATTAGTTTTATTTAATTTCATATTAATTCATAATTTGTTTGAAACGAATTATAATTCAGTAAACGATTGTCTCAAATATTTGTTTAGTTTTTGGATTTTAAACATTAATTATTTGTTTACAAATTGTTTAGCATTTGATTAGTCAGTGATTACATCAAAGAATGAAATCTGAATTAATGTTAAAAATAACTAAATTGGATATTAATTAAACAAATTAGGTTTGGATAAACCAGGGCGACATAATCCTGGTAGGTTTGCGTGACTATCAGGACGCGAAGGCAGACGTAATACTGAAGTACAATCCGGATGAGGCCCGAAATCTCAAGTCTTACGGAGAACTTCCAGAGTCGGCCAAAATCAACGACACCGTCACTTTCGGCGAAGAAGAAGAGGACGAAGATATCATTGAATTCGGTGAAGTCAGTGGCGACGAAGAGATCGATAATGTATTAAATTCTTAAAATCAGTTATATTTCCAAACTTTACTAATATTTTGTCTTATTTTTGATTTCAGATATAATTTTTCTCAACGTTTTCTATTCACTAAATAAATAATTTTTTTCCTTTAAAACATCATTTATTTTGTTTTACTAAAAATTATTGATTTTATATAAATTAAATCCATTTTTAAAGTAAAACAAAAGTCGAATTCAGTTTAAGATCATTAATTCGAGTAATAAAAGTTGAGTTCAGTTTTTATTATAAGTTATTATAAATTATTGATTTTAATTGTATTAAAAATTATATAAATAGTTGACAACTATTTTGTCAATAATTAATTCAATTGAATATAGTTTTAATAATTTTATTTTGGATTAAATTTTTCGAAACAAATATAATTCGGAAAATATTTGAGAGATTTCTTAATTTAATTATTTGATTGAATTTGTTTTTATTGTCTATGAATTTCATTCTTTGTCTTCACTGCTATTTATGTGTATTTATGAAGAATTAAATATCATTTATTGTCATTAAAAAGTTGTTAAAAGAAATCCAAAGAATTAATTATTTTTAAGTAACTAAGAATTTTTTACTTGATTAAAACTATTTGATGATATCAATCACTTTTGATATTATTATAAGACATGTTTCGTCGGCTCACTTGCAGTGTTTGTCAATCTTTGGCAAATGAATGCTTGGATTATTTGGTCTGGCAATCAGTGTTTCATAATCAAGTAAAAAATTCTTATAGTTATTTAAATATGTGCTTAAAACTACCAAAAACTCAATTTAATTAAATATAGAATCTTGGTTGTTGCAAAATATTGTAAACAATTTCTGGTTTAAGTCTATAGAGGTTTCCGAAAAAAGTGACATGTTGAATCGATTTTTTAAATTGAGATGATTAAGTCAATAAGAGATGTTTTAGTGTTTAACATACAAAATATGAATGAATGAAAAAATTTATGTTTTTTTAAATGACTTTTGTTTAATCATTGAATCGACTTATCTTTAATTTAAATTTAATTAAAGAACATTTTTAAAACTTTTTATGAAATAGTAATCGGCATAAATTAAAGACAAATCCGATTTACCATGAGCAGCATTAGGTCCAGCGGAAGTTGCGTTTGCCAAAAGGGCTGGTAATTTATAGACCGGTTTGCCATCGGCTCGATATTTATCAGAAGATAACGATTCCATTATTTTATTCGCAGTTTTCAAATACGTTTGGTTTTTGGTGAAGTCATACAATTGGAAGAGACCGGACGCTGCGATCGCCGCCGCAGATGTGTCGCGAGGAATGTAATGATATTTCTCTTTGGGTACATTGAAATCCCAGGGAGGGATACCATCTTCTGGTAAATTATTTATAAAGTAATTGGACAGACCTTCTGCTATGTCCAAGAAATGCTTGGTTTTTGTGAATCTATATGTTGTAGTGTAGCCATTGATAAGCCAGGCCTGACCTCTTGCCCAGGTGGAATTATCATTATAGCCTTGACCCTGATATTGACGAATGATTTGACCAGTTTTGTTATTAAAGTCAACAATGTGAAAACTACTGAAGTCTTTGCGGATATGAGATTTGCTGGTTCTGTTTGCATGCGATACCGCCATATTGTACAGAGTCCTATTACCCGTTAATTCAAATCCTTTGAATAGGAGTTCCAAATTCATCATATTGTCAACTATAACCAAAAATGAGGTGCCAGGGCGATTGTTCCAAGAACGAATACATCCGACTTTGGCTATAGTTTCGAGATATAGTCAAACAATAAGTGCTATGAAATTGTCTTAAATTTATTCGTTACTATTTTTCCTTACGATTGAATCTTTTGGCCAAACTGTGGGCCGCATTAACGATAATTTTAGGATAACTGACATTCTTAGTGAATTGGAAACCGTTGCCATACGAGCACATAATCATGAATCCAATATCATGTGTGTCAGTTTTGAATTGATCCTCGTACATACCATCCGTTGCTTTTATAGCCAAATGCTTCCATTGCTCATTTTTCGTCAAATTGTATAAATGCCAAAGTACACCCGGGTAAAAACCAGCAGTCCACTGATCATTAACTCCTGAAGTGACTCTCCAATGGTCTGAGGTTGGCTGACCTTCTGATGGGTACTCGACTCCTGTTTTTAGAGTATGATTTAAATGCGAGTATTGTTTGACCGCATAATCGACTAATTGTTTGTGGTTTAAGCCGAAGATAAATGGCCTCAAAAATAGTAAAATAAATAAAGTTTTAAACATTTTGGAGTTTAATCCTTGAGGTAATTGTAGTATTGGGTGGAATCACATAATTGATAAAATGTAAAAATATTTTTTATAACTAATCTATTAATTTGTAGACCATAGGGGTTAAAACATCTATTATAAAAATGAATTAGCTTACATTTAAGACATGATGTGCACATTAAAAGGAAGCATGATTAATTTAATTTCTTTAATGTTTCTATGGGGATGACTACACTTTCATTCATTATATCTCTCAATTTTGAAAAACAAAATTCTAAAGAAATCAGTTGTGATTTCCCACAATTGAAAGCTAGTAATTTCTGAATTCAGATTTTCCATAATCTTAAGTTTGATTTCAGGGATGGGGAATGGATGAGGAAGGGGTTCTAAATTATCTTGAAACCCAGACGATCAAAAAAATTTAAGTCAGCGATAGCCACATTTCAAACCCTTCTGTTAGCATAAAATTGAATTCTGATTATATAAATTTCATTAAATCTAAATGTTATCCAATTATTTCATATTTTTCTTTAAAAGAATCAAAAACTGTATTAAAATAGGATTTTGACTAAAATTTCGGCTGAAATTAACAATTTTTAGTTTAAATAATTAGAATTAAAAAATCATTTCAATGATTAAAATGAATATTATTCTAAATAATTTATAAAAACTAAAATAATATAACTCCAGATCCTCTTACTTTGAACAACACTGATCTTATACAAATAATAAAATCTTCATTTAGAAATATCCTTATTTAAGCTAGAACTAAACTTTCAAGGCTATTATTTAAGCCTGGATACAAAAAATTATTGTTAGAATTCCAAATTAACTTTAAATCATTTAAAGAGGATGTCCGTACTTTGAACTCATAGTGATGAAATTAAACAAGGATGTTTGTCAAACAAACTAAGAGTCATTCAATAACAGAATATGGAACAATAATTTCTTTAACTATACACAATTTTAAGCTAGCTCGTTTTATATTCTTAAATTTCAAATGTAAATATCTTGAGAACGGGAAGATATAATTGAAAACTTTTTTCATATTCCGGAATATAATATCAATTAAAATATGATTTGAAAGAAAATATTGTTATAAACAAAGAGTAATTTACAAAAATCAATGATAGAATTTTTTAAACGAAGATTTGAGCACTTTACCCTAAAAGTATCAATATAAAAGTGGTATTAAATAAAAAGGATTTTACAAACTACAAATGAATCTGAAGAAAGAATTTGGTAACCTTTGGGGTATCACTAAGTTTTTTGACAAAAACTGATTTTTTCAAAAATGGAAGTTTTTAGATGTTTAAGATCTTAATATCATCATATACCATGATATATCTTCTATTTTATCAACTTTTGCACCTAAGAATGAATGAATATGCTTTATTTCGCAAAAAAAAATAATTATTTTGTTGAATTTTCAAACCCTAATAACTTCATAAATAATTATCCTAGAGAAATAATTTTTGTATATTTCTTCATTGGATTGTTAGCTTTTATCATAATTAAAATTATAACAAAATCCGACAACTTTATGTGAACCTAGGACATGCTCTTTATTTGTTGACAGTTTAGACTAGAATTTGACAAAACTATTGTTTTTTCTTTTGGCAAATATTAATTAAATGCATTTATTTTGTTAATTGAAAAATAACTCATTTAGTGATCACTGAACTCGAAGTAAATGAACTGTTTTTTCATTAAATTTTTATCCTTCTTTGGAAAATATAATATTACAAACTTAATGTTGTTTATATCAATGTCATTCTGTTATCAGATTTTGTTTAACATTGATAAAATGTTTGTTTAAATTTGCAATTTTTAATAGCTTGAGCTACCTAGTGATTATAATTTAAACATCTTATCCTTGAATATTGTTTTGACCCGTCTCCTTAAAATAATAATTTCCGAAGTTTTATGTTATTTATTTACTAAATTCTAAAATATTTCCATGCTTTATAAATTTATCCAGAAGTTTTATTAACAATAAGATAAGTTTAATCTTTTGAATTGAAAACACTTGAGGAAGTTATCACGAACTCTTGGTTTTCCGGGTCATCTGACAATTTGAAATTTGTAAGAGTCAAACCAGCTTGCTCACTTTAAACAAATATTAAATAAAATCTGAACTCAAATCAATTGAATGAAAGGAAAAGTGTGAATAACTTTTGAGAAACTTAAGCCTCTGATTAATAGAGAACTCGATATGTAAGTCAATGAATGGCTTTATGTAACACAATATGAATGGTGGAGGAGTGGTGAGGGATAGGAAACGAAATACTGGTCCAACCACTCGTGACAACACAACAACCTTTTTCACAATAAAAATAGTTGGACTCGAAGTTGAGTTTACTTTTGTTAATATTATGTTTGTTTGTAAATAGAGATACTATTCGTTTCAATTCAATGATAATTCAGTTTTCGTTTAATTTCTCAAATTTTAACAACAATTCAGTGAAAGATAATTATATTTATTCACTGAATATTTAGGTTATGTTTGTCCAAAAAAATGTCAAAATATCACCAATTAATTAAATGAGTGCTCCTAATGTACAGCACCACCATAAAGTATCTCCATTTCCATTATAATTTTTGTTTATGATAGTTGCATGCTCAATTTTAAAAGTTCTTAACTAAATATTTTCAACAAAAAATGCTTCAATTCTTTTAATTGTATTATAAATCAATTGTTTTGAGTGAAGAGATGGCAAAAAAGGATGAAATTCAAGTGAGTTATAGAATCAGTACTAATAATGAGAGGAACAGAAGTGAAAAATTGAGCCATAATTGGGACAAATATGTGTATACGTTATGCATATTCCTCAACAATTTGGCGTTTGGTATAACCGCCAGTATATTCTACCCGACAATGGTTGACATGAAGTATATTTTTGACTCATCAATGAAAAATATATCAGTGAGCAATACTTTCGGATCTATTGGCTACCTGTGCGGCTCACTCTTTGGCTTTCTTTACAAACGAATCAATAGACAAATAACTTTAATTATTTTACTTTTAGCTATAAGTATAGCCATAGCTCTGATGCCATTCGCACCCAATTTGTTTGCACTCTATATGTGTTCATTTGTGACTCTATCGGGCGGAGGGGCCTGGAATGCCGCCAATGGTGTCTGGCTCATTGAGATCTGGCAGAACTCAAGTCCAGCAGTTCTTCAGTTTTCCCAATTCATGTACGGTTTGGGCTGTATTTTAGCGCCACTTTTGGTCAAACCTTATCTGACAGGAGAGTTGTCACCAAATTCAACAGTGATTCCAATAACAACAACGATCTCCACTATTACCACAACAGATATCAACAAATCAATAGACAGAAGAGCTTTACTTAAGACACCTTTTATGGTCAATGGATTAGTTCAATGTTTAATACCAATTGTTTTATTGATTATGTTTTTCGTCAAACGCTATACGTTTTCGAAACCAAGTCTTAAACGAAAGGATTCAGTCGACAACTTATTCGGTGTCGAGAACTTCAATGTCCAAAGAAGTGATGTCACAGAAACCACTCATATTATTGAAGATACAGAGAGTTCCCGAAGAGCTCGTCGTTTGAATATAGTATTGATAGCGATATTTTTGGCCACTTATACAACACTAGAGTTGGCCCATTTTGGGTACAGTTCCACTTATTATCAGTTTATAAAACTTCGTTTAAGTGCTTCAGAATCGGCGGAAATTTTCTCAATTATGGCCTCGAGCTTTACAATCGGTAGATGTGTCAGTGCTTTCATTGCCATTAAATTGAAGCCAAAGATTATGATAAGTTACCACTTCTTCCTGATATTTGTTGCACTGATTATTTTGTATTTGGGTCAGACATCTGATAGACTCATTTGGTTGGGAAATGTTGTCATTGGGTTCGGCTTTTCTGCTGTATTTCCCGCAATATTTGCTTTCGCCGAACAATACATCAAAATAAATGACAAGATATCGACAATTTTGATCTTCTCGAGTGCGAGTCTGGCGCTCTTCACGCCATTCATTTTGGGACCACTTCTTGAGAACGACTCATTTATTTTGTTGGAATTTGAAATTGTTTTCTTCAGTGCAAGTGTTCTCTTATTTACTGTTATTTTGTTTGTCATAAAACCTGTTCCCACATAAACTCAAACCACAATTAAATTAATAACAGAAACGAATTAAATGACCCATAAATTGGTGTTTCGAACAAAAAGTCATTTTTTATTGATTTTAAAATAGTTTTGTAATAAAAAGTTTACTCATTTTATAACTCAAAATATATTTTATTTTCTATTGAAATAATGATTATCTTTAATATACAATTAAAGTCTATTATATAGAATCTATATTTCTCTATATTTATTATTTTTATAGTTTTATTGAATTATTGAAACTATTTTTAATACTCCACATATTTTTCAGAACATTTATATCGTTATTATTTTTATTATAAAATGTAATTTAAATGAATATTAAATAAATATTTGTTTCAAAAAATATCAATCAATTTGGGATATCTACCTAGATATTTAATAATTATCGAAAATTTGCTTGATACTTTTATAACTTTTTATATTATTTGAAGCCTTCCTTTTCTGCATATAGACCACTCCTACTAAAGAGGGTAAACAGTGACGCAGACATAGAGCACATGTTGTGATAAATGTTTGATAATAGGAGTGGTCTATATGCAGAAAAGGAAGGCTCCAAACAATATAAATGACATTTCACTTGAGAATTAGTTGCCATTTGTAGCGATAGATAGCATTCAAAACAATAATTTCGTAATTTGTTTACAACTTTTGTTTACTCCTTATTTTTAGAAATTTTTAAATATTTATCTCAAGTTTTAGTTTTAATTTAATTTAATTATGCAATCAATTAGTTTATCAGCCGATTGGGTGTCCTCTAAGACAATCGATTCCTGTCTTTTTGTTAAATTGATAACAGTTGATGACAATAGTGACCAAAATGCAAGTGATTCGGGTTTGGACTCAATTTGTAACTTTTTGTTTGGTTTTTATTATTATTTTAATATTTAGGACACAATGAAGACATCGAAACACTTCTTGAAAGTTATGAAAACTGTGTTAAACTTTTGGAACCGATTACAGAATCGGAGGAAAACTCCAAACAATGCAAATTAATAATCAAAACAAAGGATGAAACCGACGAAGAATTTATTACACAAATCCACTCATTTTCGATGCTATGTTCGGCTAAAGTCATCGAAGTTCATGGAAACGGAACCAATGAATATATAATGACTTTAATCAATGAGTAATCCATTTATTATAAAATTTATTTTGTATTTCTTATTTGTTTATCTTTTTGAAGACTTGTCGAAGAATTGGAGGGCCTTTCGATGTTTAAAAGTGATTATAAGTTCACTCAAACACAACAAGAGATAACATTAACTTTAAAAGGTTTCAAAGAGTTGTGGATCTATGGATTAGTTGTTAAATTGATTCGGAATAAGAGAAAGTCTGTCATTCCTTCTAAAGATGTTTCAAGTTTTGCACCCATTTTCAATTTGATATCAATGTTTGCCAACTCTTCTCAGAATAGATCTTCTGATGATTTGTTTCATAAATTATCTAAACTTAGAACCTCTAATGAAAGTGTCATTAAAAACGATGATATTTTGCCAAAGACTACAACCGTTTCGGATAAATCTGAATTACTTTTGGCCATAAATGAGAATCAAAGCAATGCATCTGAAGAATCGATTTGTAAATGTCTTTGCCATAAGAATCTCGTTTCGGACCAAAACAATGATTATTTGTGTCAATATATTGACAAAAAAGTCTCTGATTTGGAGAAAAGTATAGAAAACAAATTCAATTCATTGGAGAATAAAATGTTTTCGGTATTAAATCTATTTATTAATAAACAATAAATTAAGTCTTATATACAAAAAGTTTCTGACATTAAGTAAAATGTTTTTATGGTTTTTAATCTAAAAATTATTGTTTATTTAAATTATTAACAAATTTATTAATAAATTATTATATTTAATGGAATAAAAGTCACATAAATTAAATAAAACATTAAATACTAAGAGATCGCAATTCATTAGCATTGGAACCTCTGAAGGCATTCTTAGCTCTGACCTGAAGACACCAGAAGCAGCTCATTATGAAAATGGTTAGAATGAGAACTCCTGACAAAGCAATTATCAGAGCTGTGATCAGAAGAAAAAAGTTGATTAAAGTCTTGAGGAAGTGGTCGTCCATTCGAACGCTTTTATGTTCCACAAGACTTCCGGCGATAACGAAGACAATTATAAGAAATAATGAAACGAAAAATACACTCAAATTGATATAACACTGTTTGTTGAGGTCTTCGATATGAATAATACATAAATAATAAACCATTGAACCAATTATTAGACTTAAGATCATAATCACAACAAAACTAATATTCAATGTCTTGGAAAGAGTTAACAACCAATCGTTTTCTGTTGTCTTAATTGCATTTATATAAGACATCAACATTAATAAACTTAACAGGATCAGTACTATAATTATGATAATAGTTAACTTTTTTCTATCCATTTTAAGTTTAAATGAGTTTATTGTTTAACTTTGTTTTCAAATTTATTAAATCTTTGACACAAAAGTTGAAAAATTATTCTCAAATTTTCAGTGAAATGATAAACAAGATTTTCATAGAATAGTTTTGAACACAAGTCATAACCAAATCATTTGCTTAAAGAACTGAATTATAACTTAATATTTAGTGAATAAAATGATATCGATTTTAGTCCTAAATCTGGTTTTCAGACCAATAATTAGTAAAGAGATTAGACAAATGGTATTTCAATCAATATTTTCCTCATTTATTAATATGTGTTTGCGTTGAAATATTCTATTATATTCTGTGCCTATATTTTAAGCCAAACTAATAAAATATTTATAAACTAAAAGCTGGTAAATGTGAAGGCCGTCCAAATAGACAACTCCCTTATGAATGGCTAAAGAATGTTAGGAAGACATAATCTTAAGATTCTTCGGATTTTCTACATCTAATATAAACTAATAACGTTTTCTTATGTTAAGCCCTTTTTTTATTAGAAACTTCTTATTGTTTACGTTAATTAAACTTTTGACTAGTTTAATTATTCAATAAAAGTATGACTTTAAACAAATTAAGAATTCTAAGTTCAAAAATCAATTTATTAAACATAAAACTAATTATATAAATATAAACTTATAACAAATCTAATAAACATTTTAAATACAATTTTCATAATTTATTTTATTAATGATTGGCTTAACTTTTAAAGAGCATTAAAAAACTTAAATTAATGCTTTGATTCCTTCAATAGATATTTTAATATAATTAAGGCATAAAAATACAATAAAATCAAATATACGTATCATTGATAAAGAAAATCAATTTATTTTTAGAAATTAAAATTTAAGAAAATGATTCCCGAATAAAAATCCCTGATTTTGGTGATGACTAAAAGCGTTTAATTAATTCTATTATTTATATCGAAAGTAACAAAAGTAAAAAAAAAATAAACGAATGAAACATAAAAAAAACTATAATTTCTTAGAATATTTGAGATGTTTTTAATTAATTTATTATTGAAATGCATTCTATCAATCACTTAACTTGATTATATCAGTAATGCAATATATGTACATGCCAATTATTGCCAATTATTTAACTATTTATCGAATTTCCTAAAAGATAAAGCATTAAAATAATTAAATTTATTTATATTTTCTTCTTTTGAATTAATTATAATTGAATTTCAAAGTGTTTTACGAAAAATGTTATATAATTTCAAATTTTATTAGAAATAGAAATACTTTTCGATAACTATTTTGTTATTAAATTTATAACAATTTTCTGATCAAAAGAGACGATTAGTTTTTAATGGATTTTAAGAATTGTATTGAATATAGTAATGATAATAAAGTTATTAATTATTTGAAGAAAGGCCAAAATGCATCTCGAACCATTCTAATTCAACCGATTTTTGAGCTGCCATATCTTCTGTTTTATACACCAAAATTTCCGTTTAATGAGACCCTTATCTGTGGACCCATTGCTTCATTAATGAAGGAATTCCTAAAAAGAGAAAAATTTCTGTAAGTTTCGAGTTAGTGATCAAATATTTAAACAAATAAACTTAATTTGATTTATAGTTCTTTTATTTTTTAAATGAGATTGCTAGTTTTAATTTATTTAAATCCTTAATTTTAGCCTAAAAATGAAGAAAACCCCTCTTAGTGTTTTTGAATTCGTTGCGAGCCTTTCCGAAGAACCGCCTGATATTATGCTAATGACAGCTACTGCGACACAATTAGTCTTTTATGAACAACAATTGAGTCAATTGAGTCTCGGATTTGGTTATTCAGCAAATGTTGATTACTATGAATTAGGAAACATTGCATTTAAAATAAGTA
>JAQFZI010000239.1:0-20060 GCA_034695605.1 Eupelops occultus | reverse complement strand
TCTCTCTCTATCTCTCTCTCTATCTCTCTATCTCTCTCTCTATCTCTCTCTCTATCTCTCTCTCTATCTCTCTCTCTCGCACTCATACACTCACTCACACACACACAAAATAGAATGACTTGCACGGTCTGTAAATTTTTTTTACCAGATTACTTCCAGAATCTGAAGGTTTCTTCAAAAGTTTTGAGACAAATTTGAAATATTTATCGAAATTTTTTGATTTTGATTACAAGTAATTAATAAAAAGTAATATAAAATGAAATGATTTGAACTCTGTTTGAAATGTAGGGTCAGATATAAAAGGATTTAATTCATTCTAAAAAATTAATTAATTAGAAGAGATTCATGACTGCATTGGAATCGAGTAAAATTTCATTTGTCATTTATTATGGAGTCTCTGTCCTAAACAGTAGAGAATAACGGTATGAGACAATAGGGATCGGACTAATTAACGAAGAGAACACCGGCGGCAGTCATTAATTTAAAAGCGGTTAAAATAGCTGAAGCTATTCGCGCATTCGTTCACTGATAAGTTGAAGAATATTTATTGTCACCGAAACTGATTAAAAGTATGCTCTCATTGGAGTAGATGTTTATTATGAACACTATTATTACTGAACTCTATTTTCTAAAATGAAAAGGAATAGAGAATAGTTAAAATCAGGGATGCTCATTATATGGTACTCCTCTTCTTTTAGTTTGGAGAACAATTGAATCTAAACCTTATTATTTGCCAATATTTATGCATTTTGTTTGAAAGAGATGTCAATTCTTAGTGGTTTTCATATATATTTTGTGGTGAATTCTCCCCTTTAATACTGAAATAGAGAAGTCTAACCATCTCTGGTTAGAGTAAAGCAATGCAAAGGCATTATAGCTGTTAGGGTTGGATTCAAAGTATGGCACTTTAGACACAGAATATCGCAGTATTCAGTCTATCAAATACTTTGCTCTGTGTGTTATTCATGCTATTGTGGAAGAGGTCGGCGCTTATATCTATTATAATGCTTTGTTAGATAAATTACATTTTCATTTGCTCTTTTATAATTGAAAAGCAATAATTAAGTGAAGCTTTTTCTACACCTCTTTTTCAATGATAGCACAACATAACACACTTGGGTTAATACATATTGAAATATGAGTCTATCGTATTTTCTTTGTTTATCTATTATATAAGCGATGAAAGTCTCCTGTGCTGTGCTGTGCGCTCATATTGCAGTCTAACTAGGTTTTGCAACTCAAGCAAAAGCCAGTAATGCAATGCTATTGTCTATTGTACCAAAAACAAGGTAAAGACAGCCATTATTGTGAGTGTTTGGCCAACCAATCACTCGCCATATATATACGGTATTGTCGTTAGTATGAGTCAGTCTATCTGTAATCCTACGTGTGCTTCACACTGGAATTCCAAATGATTTTGATAGAAGTAAGGCTTTCCTATTGGTATTGTTTGCAGGGCTTCAAACTTGTCTGGTTATAACGTGTATGTGTGCCTCAAAAAAGTATCACCACTAAAATAGCTGTATTGCACACAAAATAACATTACAGGAGTAGAAAGGCTGCACTAAAGTCGTTCAAATAAGAGATAACTTTCGAATTGGCTTTATATCAGTTTATATATAAGATATATATTATGCGGAAATTTATAGACACTCACTATTATCTCAATACTGTTGGGGAAAGCAATCGGATTAAATAAGAATCCAATACTTTTGTTGCTTTGGCTCTGACTTGGATCAGCAAAAGACGGATTTATGCAGACATAACCCCAGCATATAATATAGTAAACTGAAAGTATTGAAAGTAAACTCTATTTGGTCTAACTTTTGTCTCATATTTACGCCACTCTTTCATTGTCTGGTTGTTTGCAATAATTCGACTCAAAGTCAGGTACAGTATATTTGAAGAGTAATAATAAAGCCCTTATTTCCAGGCAGTAAACCTCACGAGATTTGCTTCCTTTATAATATTGGCTCACTTTGTGTTCAGTCTGTGCTCACTCTGTGCTCACTTTCTACTCTTTTCCCTCTCTTTATTCAGTGCATTGTTAGAGTCTATGCTTAGTATTAGTCTATGATTAGAACGACACCCGTATGAGCGTTGATATGCAGGTTAAGTCATTTACACTCATTGCACGTAAGAGGTATTTCTATTTTGCCATCTGATGACAGAAAGCGGCCATTCAGGCAGAGCGGCACGACTCGCATCTCTGGTTACACCATCTTATTGATTGAACAATTAAGCCTCCATCACATCCAACGCACTTCTATTGCAGGATCACATTAAACATCCCTAACACTGCTTCAGTGCTTCCCCTAAACTTCTACGACCGATCGAAAGACATTTTCTAGGTTTGCACTGCACTACACATTCAACTACACTATGCATTGCATTCTATGTATTCTGTGCTCTTCTTTTGGCCTCTCCTGTCATGTCTTTGAGGTGCTCTACACGTGATGTGAATCTTTAACTCAAATGATTTGAGTTCACATCCAATTGGAGTTGCATGAGCCAATTTCTATTCCTTACCTCAACCTTTTGATGTGCTCTCAAATCTCTTAACGCTTGAATTCAGATATTTTTATTTTAAACCTTTTCTAAAATGTTTCGTCATTTTATATGTTTATATAGTGTCTGAAAATCATATTTTCTTCGCATTAAACAAACTTTTCTCAAAAAGAATATTAAGAAATTGTATTTCACTTATGTTTACTAATATTGAAAAATAAATTGTTTGATCGAAACTATTTTCAAAAGAGACTTGCAATCAAACAATTGATACGGAAGTCAACCTAAGAAGCAAATATCAGAGCAAAAGCCAATGTTTGTCACTAACATTAAACTAATAAAAATCTCGATTTTATATTTAGAGAGTCAGCTAATAATCATTTGTTCCACTCCTGAGGCAGACTTAAGGCATCTCCTTATTTACAAAACTGACATTTTTATCATTTTAGCTGAATATACATTTCTCAATCTAAAAGTATAGTCAAATAATAATAATTATTATTAGTTTCTAATTCATTGTCATTGTATGACATTTGTGATGAGTGACTCCTCTCATCACAAATCACTTCTTTGAATAATATTTAAGGAAAGGGAAACATATCGGAAAATCTTATCAATGGTCCGAATGAGTCTTCAAAGTTAACATAAGAAAGACATTTATTGCTTTTTTTTCAATGAAAGTGATGTTTACTTTCATGTCTAACCGATTCACTTATTGGAAGGTTGTGTCACTTTCGTTGCTTTCAATCTTTTTTTTTGTCAAAAATAGAGTCAATTTGCAAAATACGTGATTTATTGAATTGATTTGTCGTTTGCTTCGCATAAGTTATGAATTGCTTCTAAAGGTATATTAAATGTTATTATTGATCAGCAGATATTAAGAGTAGATCCAACATTTGGGGCTCTGCAATGTACATGAGTATACATGAGTGGATCTGTTATATGTGCTTCCATTGAGACTGTGTTCTTACGTCTATTAGTGTTTTGGAGCACAAACTCTCTCTTATCAGTTGCGATAAATTATTCAGATTTATTTAATTTAGTTTTATTGTTATAATTGACAATCAAATTATTTAATGGAAAACTTGAGCGCAAAACACATTTATTTTATCCATTATTAAAAGGTCTAAAATCAATGAAAAATTTAAATGACTTGATTTAAATGAGTAACACTTAAACCAACAGAAAAGTAATACTTATTAACTGCCGTTATATTAAGCTTTCCTTTAATTCTCTGAAGTCATTAAAAGTTAGCGCTCTTTTGAAAACTAATTACATTCACTTCTGTCAACGTCTTGGCCATTGACTCGAACCAATTTCTTTGTTAAACGCTAACCATTGATAAATTCGATCAAACTTTTGTTTTTAAACAAATTTAATGGCTTTTCATTGATTTAAAACTATTATTTGAGTTATATATTTGAAGTCTAAATGCGTTAAAATATCGATTGAAAATGTTTTCTAATTGTTTATTAATTTAAATGATTTAAAAGCTTTATTTGAAAGGGTCTGACATTGAATTGAAAAATGATATAATTTGTTACTAATATTTATAATTATTAGAATTGAAGGCATGACTGGCAGAGAGTAGTCGTAATGAAATTATTCGTTGTTTAGCGCATTATATTCGGTAGAGTTAACGAGGATATTTCCTAAACATATTTTCATATAATATTTTTTGTGCAAAACTCGTTAATTACATGTCTTGAGAGCTGTTTATAATACAATGAATTTATATTATGGAGTTTGCAATAAATATAGAATAATATAATAGAAAGTGTGCATGGATGCAAAACGCTTTTCTCATTGCTTCCGCGTGATTACCCCTGAGCTTATATATAAGTTCGGTAATTATCACACACCGTCAACAACGACTTAGTCATGATTTATAACCGTATATATGAATATATGCAAAGTTTGCCAACAAAAACTTGAATGAGTCAAACACTGTTGCTATAGTCTACTATATTTTCTCAATAAATATATTAGAATTAATGCATGGCTTCTATACTCTGATTATTTTATTGAATACTTGACTTATGAAAATGTGAGGGCAATGATGCGTGTATTGGCATCTCTTATAAAACACTTATAATTTTCTAGTCTTCCTGACGCCCGGTCTGTCATTTTAGTGGATAAAATTGTTTCATTTGCCAAACGTTCCTAATATCATAATATGATTTCTTCCCCTTTTGAATAATGATTATCTATTGCCTCCTTTTTTCTCCAAATATTAAATTGTCTTACAGTTAATGTCAGTTCCTCTGCAGACAAAAAATAAAAACAGATGAATGAAAAGTGAATCAAAAGAGAGAACTCAGAAGAGCTGATGAAAAGAAATCGAACGTTTAGTTGATTGGCGTTCCCTTAGTTTTAATGACAACACCTATAAATAATAGGAGTTGTGCTCTACTCTAGACTACGCCATCACGACTTTGTTTCAGTTGTGAGCAAATGTCTTCGTCCTAATGGCATCGATGGCTCTCTTTGTTGGCTGATGAGCGCCATTAGACAAATAGCAAACTATTACTTCTGACGAGAGTGAGGTAGCGTTGCCTCCGCTCTCACATCATTCCAATTACATACTATTCCTGTTTAGTTAAGAATTTCATTGCTTTCCTTAAAATTAATGATTAACTCATTTCTTTTCTCAACTTTTTAGATATTTTTATAATTGAATTATTCTTTGAAATATCGTTTCAATTGTCTTCAATTTAATAGTTTTTTTTTATTCAAACTCTGACCCAAAGATTGAATGCTTTTGGGTTTTCATTCTATACAAAAATTATTAACATTTACGAAGAAATGTTACCAATTCTTACACATCACTAGTATTTCACAATTAAACAAGCTCATTTAATCATTTGAAATTTTTAAAAAATATGATTTTTAATCTTTCGATAATAGCAAACATTTTTGATTTTAATTGAATCAATAATTCATATGATTATTCAAAATAATTAGGAGCTAAATGTATTGACCATTGGATTTGAGCCAAATTTTGTTTGTTACATTGGCGACATTTATTGAATAGCTCGGGGCTGTTTACCGCTCTTACAATAAATATAAAGTGTTTGACAATAAATTGGATAGACATCAGATCTTTTAGTGAAAAGTTGACATTTTTTATAATTAAAACTTTTAATTATTTTTCTTCCATTTTTGATCAAACAATTGTAGACAATAATTAAACATGAATAATTGCAAACCAAGTGTACAAGACAATTTTTTTTAAAAAATCATCATTTAATTAAATTACTAAATTATTGGCCAAAAATTAGAATTAATGAGTGAAGGGATCAATTACTTGTTTATGAATTGTCCAAAAATTGTATTTCAATCGTTTCCCACTAACGACATCCAATATAAAATATTCACCAAGTTTGTATCATGAAAAATATAACTTATAATAAATAAATTTTAATGGATTTTATTTTATATTATTGTCAACTATTAGTTAGTATTTGATGAAAAAATTATTTGTTTTTATCAACTCTTTCCATAATAATTAAGTCAAAATAGAAAAGTTGAGACTATTTAAAACTCTTTCGGTTATAATTCCATATTTTGGATCAATTTTGTTGTATTAGATCTTCTTCTTGTTGTATTATCCTTAACCTAATAAACAATATAAATGAAGAAAACATAAATTGATTGACTTTTGTAATTTTAGCATGATTCTGAATAGATCGCAATTTTTAACTTTAAACTTTAAACTTTAAACTTTTTCGAAACTTAAGCTTAATTTTTAATAGAGATTTCCATAGAAGGAAAAAATAATTTTCTGAACTCTTTAAGTTTTCTATTAATTATTCAACAAATAGCTAATCAAAACAATTGATTTTTTCAAAAAATACTAATTAATAGTTAACCTTAAATATAACATAACATTCATTGAAATTTATTTATTATAAGTTATATTTTTCATTTTACAAACTTGGTGAATTTGTTTTATATTGGATATCGTTATTTAGAACATAACTGGACAAATACAGCAATAAATTCAGTACGTTTTGAATGCATAGTTGAGCAGGTACAGGTTTTTATTTAGCAATTAGTCGTAGCAATAATGGATTGAAGAAAGGAACCAGCAAAATCTATAAATTACATTCACATACTTTTTCATCTTTCTGAAAATGCCCTGATTTAGAGAAATGATTCAACTGTTGGTAAAACAGTTGTCAGTTGTGAACAAACTCTTGACTATCAATGTTTGG
Organism: Eupelops occultus; assembly: GCA_034695605.1. Lineage (NCBI taxonomy): Eukaryota > Metazoa > Arthropoda > Arachnida > Sarcoptiformes > Phenopelopidae > Eupelops > Eupelops occultus. The sequence continues at coordinate 13,335 of JAQFZI010000239.1, read as the reverse complement.
CAATAAGTTTTTGTACGCAAAACACTATTCTTTTCTTGGTTTATGGTATGTGCTTTGCTTTTAATGGCAAACCTTATGGTTAGTCCTACAAAATATCTAACTAATTGATCACATCATCATTTCTTCTCTATTTAATCGTTTTCTACTTCTTATGTGACCAACAATTCCGAAATTGAGTCAATTTAGTGGCACTTCTCAATCAGTCATTATTTTCATCAATTGTTAGCATTATTTGAAAGATATATCCGATCCCTAATAACTTATTAGTAGTAAATACTTCCTATAACTTATCACTCAGTCTCACCATTCTCATTTCAATTTCAAGTCAAAATTTAAGCTTACACAATTTGTACTTGATACACTTACAATACAATTATATACAAAAATAAAATCCCTTCAAATAAGTGAACAAATTCCAAAAAAAGGTACAATTCTTTTAAATAATTGTCGAGATGTTTAAATGGTAGTGCAGTGGCAAAGGAAGAGCCATATGTTGTAAATGATGTGAAGCTACATATGTGTTGATGTGATCTTAGATGACTCGATTGGGTCTCGTTTTGTTTAATTTCCGTTTAGGTGACACCATCTAAATTGTGTGTCCCTCCCAGGACTTGTCAAATGGCTGTAGCAATAAAGCCATAGCAACTCTTATAAATTTTAGCTGCAAATGGTTTCGTCATTGAGCGCTCATAATAGCCCACATGTGTTCTCCGGTTACAATTGATTTACGTTTCCTCATATGATGTGCTCTTATGTATGCTATATATTAAAGTTATATCTGATTCGTGTTCACTAACTAACAGGCATTCAATTCTCGGTTCAGATGTGCTTTACTTGAGTTGCATTCAAATGCTTTATTCATTGATTAGATGTGAAAATACATCAAATGCAGGTACTCTACAATTACTGGTGCTGTGTTGTGCAGTGCAGCACAAGTAGAACAATAGTTGACTCAATGATCAATGAGAGCCTAATTCATTGGATGCTGTTTGAGCTAAATTGAACGCATTGATGCAGGTAATTGCCAGTGCCAAACACGTCTCACCGTACACACTGGCCCCAGTGCCGCATCTCAGTCAATGCACCTGCCATTGACAATGAGATACCTCCCCTTTGCAGATATGAAATGTCCATTATTCATATAGCCTGTGCAAGAGTACAGCATCGCACTGCCAGCATATATTCGTGCATTTAAGACAATGCAAGTAGAGTTTAAGTCACTTTTGCAGAGTATATGTGTCTGTCAGTAGCACATGTGCCGGTACCCGCCTTTTCTAATTAATATACGGCTCCGATATTCTTTACTATCGATATTTTGTTTGTGCTTTTATTGCCAGAACTCATATAAATTTGACTTTTCATAGAATTTTGCACAAAATTTCTGCCAACCATTCTCTTGATTTCTTTTCGTGGATGCTGTGGTTATGAAGTTTTACCCCATTACTCCACTGCATATCTGGGTTGACCCCCGAAACCAATGGTTTGATTTAGTTTATGTTATTTTAGTTACGATTATTGCAAAATTTGTGTTCACATATCAACACAACTACTAATGTAAGAGTGAATAGAATAGAATATATATCTCTCTCTGACTTGTATTTCACTCTTTCATATACTTATTGTGAAAACTGTCAAATCAAGGATTCCCTCAATCGTGAAAGCATTTGCCTCAACAGTAGAGCAAACGTTGCATACATTTATGATCATCCTCTCAGCCTCTCATCAATATAGTGCTAACTCACTACACATTCATTTTGGGGACAGAGCACAGGCAGAGACACAACCAAATAGATATGTTATTCAAAAGAAAGACTGAATAAAAGTAACTTTTCATATAAACTACGAGAAGGACTCAAATTTATTATTTCCTTCAACTTTTTCTTTATTTGCTAATTTTCTCAATAAAAGCGAATCCAGTCCTTACATACAGTTCTTACACATCTTTAATGCCATTACATGAGACCAATAACTGCAGTCAACTCTTTGCAAAAACCTTTTTGATAAATGAGTCAAAAAGTATTCTTAGTTTTATATTCAAATTCAAATTTGATATTTTTATTCGAGTTATGAATTCATCCATTGATTTCAAAGAAAAGCAATTACTTTAGTAACAGCAATGAGTATTCACAAAGTGGGTATTTCTACCAAGTTTTAAAACTTGACTTAAAACTGGTTATTTAAGAAATTGTTTTGTTTTAATTGTAGTAATTATGATATTAGTGATAAACAAATGAATTTGAGATATAATCCAAAATCAATTGGAGATTCAATCGATTTGTTTGTTTTTTGACAAATATTTTAAACGTTGGCTTTGAGTGTAATATAATTTTAATGCAATACTAATACTATCGCTAATAGTATATAACTGAACGATGCATTTGATTGATGGCAATGATGGCAGTGCCGTAATATTGACTGACTCACAACGAGATGCTTGTCCTCTAATTTCAAAATGCTTTGGTTGAGTCAACTGTAGAGAGCAACCAGAGCTCGACTTTACGATCAAAAGGTAGAATAGCAGCCATAAAATGGCTGAAATGTGATATCTTTATGACAGGAGTTATGTTTTCCTTTATTAGTTATGTGCATCTCATCAAAGCAAAGGTGACGTTCACCCGATCATAGCTATGCTCGCAATGCAATCCACTTTGTAATAAAAGTTGCCTTCAGGAATGGAAGGTGACAGCCTGCCTGTGCTCCAAAAGTGGCAGCGCTCTTATATTCACAATAAGAACCAGCTGTGCTTTTAGGTGGAAAATACTTGTGCATTAAACGGCTATATTTTATCGACCGATTTAGTGAACTCTTGTTTTTATATATACGTATATATTGTAAGTTATATACATTATATATATATATATATTGAGCGTTAGATCAGTTCAAATCCGATTTTACGCTTTGAATTAAAAGTGAAACGAACATCCACTCCACTCTTGGTTAATCTCAACACTTTATAATATTGAGTTCTATTAGTGGTCACCCAATCTTTTGATTTAGTAATCTACCATAAATCAAAGGAAGGGTCATTTTTATTATCAAATCTGAAGTCTTTCGAACTTTTTAGGTAACTTTTTTTAGCGTAACACCAATTGAAACACAAATACATTAGTTTTTACCTCAATTATTGTTAATTAACTTTTAATTCAATTTAAATTATTTTTGGGAAAACATTTACTGCTTTTCTCTTAAATGGAAAAAAATTTCATTTATGTCTAACTCGAACAGATTATCTGACTCAATTCCTCCAATGTCCTCTTTCTTGCACATTCCTCATACTTTTTTATTGAAAATATCCCCAAATGTGTTATTGAGTGAGAATTTCAAATAAATTCGCAAAAGTTTTCATAAAAATCTTATATTTTGTATTATTTTGATCAAAAATAAATCAAACAAACAATTGCCAACATTTTAAGTTTTTTCTCAATTCTTTTTTAAATTGCCAATAAAGAAAGTTTTAATAATTATTCAGGATAACTAAAATTCACTAAATGTTTGCTCCAGAATTAAAGTTTATATAATTATTATTAAATTTTATTTCTCATATTTTCTTTAGTAATTCTCTGCTATTTTTTTTTTGAAAACTTTATAAAACTGTAAAGAAATTGGGTTTTGTTTGAAATCAATATTATTATTCAATCATTTTATTGTTATTATTATTATTCAAACGTTTTTTAAATTAAGTAATTATATTATAAAACGATTTTTTTATAATATTTTGTGAAATTAAATTTAAAGATAAGAAAAAATGATAGGAATTAATGGTATTTTGATTAAATTGAAAATTAGTTTATTGTTTATATGATGTAATGTTAACAGAGTTAGACTGTAGTTGTGTTGTGACACTTGATTCGACTGTCATTTCTATGAATGTTATGAGAAATCTTTTGGCTTTTCTTTTTTAATCATACGTTATTCTCATGAGATATTTCTTACAACCGCATCCCTGTCCCTTTCCATTGACAACTAGGATGATAGATAGCGGCGCCGGGGCCTCAGAGACAAGCGCCGCAATTTGTTGTATACTTGGCTTTAGTATTGCATCGATTGCATTGCAATTCATATTAGTTATAGAGAAGGAATTGCATTACAGAATACCTATACTTATATGATATCTGTGTCTCATTTCAATCCACTCTCAGCACAACTCGACTCCAGTTTAGACATAAATTTTTAGCTCATATTCGATAAGAAGGCAAAAGAAATTCATTTTTATTTTTGATTTATAGCCGAAACGACTGCTCCGCTTAATATACTTCATGCGCGATGTCCGCACTGCGGACGTATATTTCGTGGCCAGAGGTCATCACTCTCTCTCCAGGAACATATAACAAGCATTCATGCTGTCGTTGTTCCATCTTCAAAGTCCAATATGGCGTCGTCTCCGTCTTCTACCCGTTCTTCTGATGCAATAGTCGGTCAAACAGAAAGTGATAATCCGTTTGTATGCTCTAAATGTAAGGCCTCTTTCGCCCAAAAAGACCATTTGGACAAACATGAATTACTTCACTCAGCACAGGGACAGGTGAGAGATTCTTTACTTTATGTACCTTAATCACTAACATCTTCTGAATTTCACTGCATTCACAAAATACTTGTTCAGCAATTATTTGAATTGTCTATAAAAAGCACCTCATTTTAAGACTATTTTTATACTATTCCGCTAACATTTCACAACTAATCTAATTGTTTGCCATATTTTAAAAATAAATCCTTTATTTTTTCAAAAAAGTTAACTTATATTTAAATATTTTAAATGAATTAAGAATTAAGTGAAGTTAGAATGAAAGATCAAGATTAATTACTATTTGTTCAAATCCATTAATACATTCAAATAAATTGAATCGTGTTTTTTGGAAGAGACAAAGCCACTCAAATTGCTCCCTTTTATTTGTTGGCCACCTATATAGTTTAATTTTTTTTGCTTCAACTGGGTCTTTTGGCCTTAAAAAATTTTACCCTATTTTATAGAATTTTTGAGCGAAAATCTGCTAGATCATTTAACTCACAGACCATCAATACTTTTATCCTTAATTTAATCACTTTTAAAGTATTTGACATTTTTTTCAAATATTATTTATAAATAAATTCTTTGAAGTTTTAGTATCTTTAGGATAAATGTCTCCTACTTTTCATTGCCTAAAATTCGAGTCATAGAGTCGAAAATGGCAGGAATTCCAGGAATATTTTCACCTTTAAGATGAAAGTAAATAAAGGGTTTGAAAACTGATTACTGATTAGTGGATTAGTTTTTCATTTTTAGAATTGAAAATAGAAATTAATAAACAATAATTTCAATCAATTATTTGATTAATTAAATATTGGGGACCAACCGATTAGATTAAATATTTTGGTGTAAATCCTTTTCTGCTCTCACTCTGTCTGCATGTCTGCCTTTTGCATCTTTACCTCAGTTTTGTCATCAGTGCAATAAAAGTTTTGCCAACGTATACCGTCTACAGCGCCATATGCTCAGCCACGACCAGAGTCAAGTTCTTCGGAAGTTCAAGTGTCCAGAATGTTTTAAAGCATTCAAATTTAAGGTATTAAACACTTTCTGTTTTTGTTTAATTTAAATAACTAATTGAAAACTTGTTTGTGAGGACAGCATCACCTCAAGGAACACATTCGAATACACAGTGGGGAGAAACCGTTCGCCTGTCCCAACTGTGGCAAAAGATTCTCCCATTCGGGCTCTTATTCATCTCATATGACTAGTAAGAAGTGTCTGGTCGTCAACTTAAAGGTCAGTCATTCCATTCAATTAGTATTCAGTAAATAATTATTTTTAATTTGAATAAAAGGTTCGAAAAGTGGATCAAATTCGAAATCAACGAAATCGTAATACAAATGGTGTCAATAATAATGGTCTGTCATCTCAGAAATGTATCACCAAATTAGAACTTTTGGCAAATAGTTCTGAGAGTGCGTCCAATTTGAAGATCTCTTCGAATAACAATCGAATTAATAAAAGAGACGATTCTTTAGATATTTCTTCGAAACGGAATCTTTCAGTATTGAAGACAGAACTGAACGACAAGTTCGCGCCGGTATTCCTCACTTCAGACATTGGCCGTTGCATTGCTGAGAGTTCTCCATTTCATAATTATGTGCCAAACAATTACTCATCCGGGTTATCATGTCTTCATCCGGCCCTGTTCTCAGCAGCGGCTGCGTCTGTAGGACTTCCCACTCATTACTTATCGTCGACGCTTTCCAATTATCCCGAAGTCGCGAATGCAATACTCAGATCAAAAATGGATATATCGGTCAAAGAAATTAATTTGAATCGAAATAACTGTTTGACAGATAATAGACTCAATTCAATGAAAATTCTGGAAAACAATTCTGTTTTAGAGAACTATGACTTGACTTCAATGAAAAAGATTCTTCAAATCGTCGATTCAAAGGTCACTAAATCTCGTTTTGATTCAATAAATGCCATAAATAATGGTTCGTACGGAGATATACGTTCGTCTAATCCCTCGCCTCTGACAGTATCGGCGGCATCACTACCTCTGCCACAAATCACTCCTATCGACTCACCCGACGATAAGTCGGTCTCAAATTCTCAGATATTGTGTTGTCGTTATTGTAATGAATATTTTGAAAGTAAAACTGATTTATATCAACACGAAAGCCATGTTTGCAAACATCGAATCACTTCCAACAATAAGTGTTCGGAAAAAAATGTCATCGAATTGTATAATAAAACTCATCACAACTCGAATACAATGAATTCGAGTGCAGCAGAAAGTGATGACGAATCTCAACGCGACTCGTCTTCACTCGAAGAGGAGGTTATGATATCTGATGGCAAGAAAGTCAGAGTTCGCTCTGTTCTCGGAGAAGAAACTCTTAGAGTATTGAGAGCACAGTATGACATCAATCCAAGACCAAAAAAGCACGACATTTTAAGACTTGCTCAAGAAGTCAATTATTCTCCCCGAGTGGTTCAGGTCTGGTTCCAAAATATGAGGTAATCTTTGGGTTTTCTTTCCATTTATTTTGTAATTAATATAATTTTATTAAAAACAGGGCTCGCGATAGAAGACTCGGTAAACCGATTACTTCTTCACAAGTTTCAAGTGGGTTGAGTCCACACAATCCAACTGCTGTGACCACATTCTCACCAACCCATCACTCGACACATTCCATTTCAACTTCATTGATGCCGATATCCATTCCTCACTATAAGCCAGTCTCCAATCTATGTCTAACCGAGAATTTGTCATTTCCTCCAAGTATTACATCTTTTGGGTCTGATTTGAATGATTTGTCACAATTTGGTCAAAGAATTACAAATAATTCCCCCTATTATTTGAATTCTTCAGAATATGTTTTAAATAATGATTCGAAAACAAAGTCAAAGACATTCAGCAGTAGATCTGAGGCTTCGTGTCTAACAGATCAACCGTTAGACCTGTCTTTAAGGAAGAAATCATTTATTGAAGAAGTGAATGTAAAAACAGAATCTGATCCCGAATACAATGCAATAGAAGTCTTAAATCTGAGCCAAAAGTCGAGCCGAAGTCAACCCAATGAGAATTCCAATGAAGAAATGCCGAGTAATGTCTCGCTGGCACTCATCCAACAACAACGTAAAGAACTGGAACAAACATCGATTGTTCGATCTATGCTTATGAGTACCTGTCCTTCAAATAATTTGGACTCAACAATAAGCCATTTGAATGTATTAAATGCCGGAAATATAAATGAAATGCAATCACCCGAAGGATTGACCAAATTTTCGCCGCCAACTCTCGATGTCTTTAGAGAGAGTGGACACCCAATTTCCAAACGAAATCACTCTGACTCTGAAGATATCGGCCATCAAAGTGATAGTAATAATCCTAGTGATGACTGTTCCACTTCTAGAACTAAACGTTCAATGAGTTCGCCCTCAAAGTTACTAAAAACAAGTAATGATAATGTGATCATTTGTGACGATCAAAGTCCGCCCCCAGACATCAGCTCCCAACCCGATGGTAATGGACTCTTTACCTGTGATCAGTGCGATAAGACTTTCAGTAAACAGAGTTCTCTCGCCCGACATAAATACGAACACTCAGGTATGTAAACCTATTTAAAAAATGATTGATTATATTTAATTGATTGGACGGGTAGGTCAAAGGCCACACAAATGCGATGTTTGCAGTAAAGCGTTTAAACACAAACACCATTTGACTGAACACAAGAGACTTCATAGCGGAGAAAAGGTATATCCAAAATAATTAATTGTTGAGATTAACCATGTCTAACCTTGCTTAACTATGTCTAATCAACTATTGATTTATAGCCATTTCAATGCAAAAAATGTTTGAAGAGATTTTCACATTCGGGGTCTTACAGTCAGCACATGAATCATCGATATTCTTATTGTAAGCCTTACAGAGAATAACGAATTCTTCGATCGGAGCCTAACTTTTAGTCAAATTATGAAACAATACGTCCAATAAATTAAAGCCAAACGAATCTTTGCAAAAGTCATTTATGCATCACTTCTTCATTCAATCGATTTGATGTCAATCTTTGCAACAAATGTTTCATCACTTCATATAATCGCAAATTAATTAATATAACGCCAAACGACACAAATCTCAATGTTGTTAACAATGTTTTAATAATTTAGTGCAAAATAGGTTTCAAATCAACGATAAGTATTTCTATTTTCATTAATTTTGGATATATTTCTCTAAACCAATGTTTTTAATGTAATTAAACGCCGGAAAAGAATGTTTGGAAAAAATCAAATAATTGTTTACTAACTGCTAGTCATTGAACTACTGATCCGTTTCTCCAAACTAATGATTGTTACGACCGGATTCACAAAATGGACAGACATAGTGTCACAAATGTGTCCAATTGTGCCAAAAACTAACCAAAGACAAGACTTATTAGTGCAGTAATCTTGAAAGTGCTTTCCTGTCCATAAAATTAGTCTCATTTTCATTTTCAAGACTAGTCTTCAAAAATTGATTTTGACTTTTGAACCAAAAATTAATGTAATTTAAGCCAAAGTTTTCTCTTTTCTTAAATTCAAAAATATCATTGAATTTGTGTATTTTATTTACGTGTTTTACGTGTCATATTCCTTGTCATTTCACCTAGGGCTTTTATTATAATTTGATTGGAATCTAGTGATCAAAGATTTATTTATAAATTAACTGAGAGTCCAAAAGTGTGTAAGATAACATTGAATATTAATTAAGGAATTCTAATTAATCAAAATTATTCAATATTAGGGTTTGAGATAACTTTGTTTTAAGTCATATGACACGTATAACCGTTCAAATGTATGATTAAATGTACGTAAAGACAAAATCTGCAATAGATTAAGCTTTTAGAGTAAGGCTTCTGTTTGTCTTATTGAGTGTACAGCTAGTCGTCCCAAATATATATGTAATGATCTGATGATCTGCTTTTTCTCATCAATTGTTTCATTAACTAAACTATTGATAAGCTCTGTTCGAAGCAACGAAAGAAGAGGTGCTCTTCATTTTACGTATAGAATCTATTATATAAATATTGCTTAAATCGAGAAAAGGCTCAAAATTTTCTCAATTAATGACTTTTTTCTTTGAATTCTATAGAATATTACTAATTAGTGAATATCCTATCAATTGCTGGGAATTTGCAATTTTGCGTATTTTTTGTTAAATAATTTACTTTTTTTAGTTTTTCAAAAATATTAATTTATGTAATGATAAGGCGTTTTATATAATGTAAACTATGATTAATATAAATATATATATAAATTTAGCCAAACTTTTTTATGATTAGTTCCTTTGATTGAATTTAAATTCAATTATATTTAAAGTTGATATAAAGAAAAGCCAAAGATTGCACAACGCGTACAATTACCAAGATATAATGCCATAAATGCCAAACAACTGGTGATCTATTAATTAATTTACTCGATTATATTCTGATTGAGGAATATTTGCCAAAAATTATGCTTTAATTAAAATAATTATTTTTTAAAAAATACAGAATATTTGTGAATCTCTTTTTTTGTTAGAAATACTCTTAAAATACTCTGAAAAAAGTTCTGAGTTTTCAGATTATAATAAAATAATCATTTTATCTAAGAATCGGTGAATCGATTCGCTTTCAATATTTTAAATGTTAATTAAACAACAATTAAAATAATCTTAAAATTGAGTCTTCGCTCAGAAATGAGAACAAATGTTTGCAAAAGAAAAGTAGAATTTATTTGAATTAAAATTAAAAATTTTCTCATTTATTGGTTAAAAAACTCAATCATAATATATATTTTGGAAGAACTCTCAAAATTATATTCAATTATCAAAAGTCTCTTTAAATAATCGATAATTTCATTGAATTTATTAAATTTGTTTAATTTGAGGATAACTCGAGACTTGTGTCACATATTTTGTCATAACTTATCTTTTATTATAATTATTGTAATTTATTTCTTAAGATTTGTTTCAGAAATGAATGAGTTATAAACCGATATATAATTCTTCATTTATTTGTAATATTTAAATACATTTTTTATAATTATTCATAAAATCGAAACAATTGTTAAAACGAACAAAAAATGTGCGCAAATTTGTGCCAAAAATATGTAAAAATTGAGAAAAAGGTGCCAAAAATTATAGCCTTTTTAGTCAACTCTGTTGACGACGTGCTGTTAATTAGTTTATTAGCTTATGATATGATTATATAAATTCTAAATACAATTAATAAATATATTTCACATTTTGTTTCTGAAATGTGTGCCAAATATTATTTGCTTTCAATATTACATTAAAATATTTATGCAATCATTTCGTCAATTATTTCAATCAATATTCAAATTTTCAATTAATTTATTCGCCAAATGTTTTAAATATAATTAATTTGATTTAAAAGATAGATTGAGTGCATTCAGTTTGAATTGAAGCTAGTTATTAGATCTGAAATATCATGTTTGTACAGCTCAATTTTTGCCCCTATATATTAAATGGGGTTCACCTAAGTTCTATTGTATTATTATAGCTCTGGTACTCTATTGTGTTTTACGAGTTGAGTAGTTGAATTGAAGCCCATGAGGCCCACCTGGTCTGACACGTGTGGCACCGCTTCAAAAGGTGACCGATAGTACCGGCACACGACAATCCTGATTCACCTTTTAGGCGATTGCCTGAACACCTATTGTAGTTATATATTGAATAACAAGAATAAAAGAAAGTGAGGCCAATAGTCAGCTCAAACATAGTTCAGCCTCAGAGCTCTCCCATTACTAGTATTGAGTGGCAGTGCTTTTAAACAAAATCCGAGCGGTTCTCATAATAATAGGAACAGTGAATTGCCTGAACAGGTCTCAAATGAAGGGACCGTTACAGCGCTGCTAAGTCTGTTGGGAGTCCCAACTTGGGAGCAGACAGTCTCACACGTTGTGAAAATACTATATTATTATAGCTCTGGTACTCTATTGTGTTTTACGAGTTGGGTAGTTGTCTTGAAGCCCATGAGACCCACCTGGTCTGGCACGTGTCGCACCGCTTGAAAAGGTGACCGACAATATTGGCACACGACAATCCTGAATCACCTTTTAGGCGATTGCCTGAACATCTATTGTAGTGAAGTTATATAGTTTAATTTATCCAGTTAACAGAGCTTCTATCGAAAATAGTCTGTCATCTGCTGACAATTTTGGTCCCAATCATGAGAAAACCAGGAGTGTTTAAAAAGGATTTCCAAAATATTGCCCCTAAACTTCAAATTTTGGGCAAAAGCCCCCTCTCATCGAAAATTTTGCTGCCTCGCGAAGATTTATATTTTTAAAAAGTGTACTAGCAATTTTTTGTTGTTGACTATCTCTTCATATGATGTCGCTTTCAATCATTTTTATGATTTTGTATTTGTCTTCTAAACAAACAAGGTGAGTTTAAAGTTTAAAAATTCGAACGCCAATTACTCAAAAACGGTTATAGACAAATGCAATTTGTTTAATTAAATTACATAAATATAGCTCTAAAAATTAATATAATTTTTTTGGAAAAATGACGCCATCTTGAAAATTTTTTCAAGATGGCGTCATTTTTCAGAAAAGTTTTATGCCCTTATCAAAGATTTAATTATTTTATTTAATTAAACAAATTGCATAATTTTATCTATAATCGTTTTTGAGTAATTGGCGTTCGAATTTTCAAACTTTAAACTCACTTGGTCGGTTTATTGTGGGTCCTAGGAAAATAATTTTTGGATATTCTTAAATCATTTTTGATTTAAAATCGATCTACCCTAAGCCATTTTTGAATTTGTTTACAGAATGATTTTCTATTGTTATCCAGCAAGGTCCTTAAAGTGAGCAGGCAAATTGATAACTTCTTTCAAGTAACAGATTTTGTGTTATATATCTAGACAACTAAAAAACCTGACATCTATTGAGCATTAATACAGTTTATTGATGGCATAACTTAATATAACGAGTTCATCATAGTAATTCCTTATTTAAAGGGAAACGAAGTCATGCGCAGAAGACTAACAGTAGTTTCAAATCTAGTCTTAAAACATGTGTTCATATGCTGCGCATGACTACGTTTCCCTTTAAATAAGGAATTACTATGATTTTTTGAATTATAATCTAGAGTGAATTTTACACTTTAGGAAAAATACTTCATTCCACGCCAAAGTTTCTTCACTAGTCATAACATCCACCAGTTTGGGACTAGAACGGGTTATTCCTTAAACCTGCTTAAAAGTTGTTGGTCAGGTCAAAAGAAACCGAAAACCTATGGACCACTTTTTGGTCAGTGGACAACTTCGGGCTATTTTAAGCCAAATTTAAATTTTGCACAATTTTTGCGCCCAAAATTCGAGACATTCGATACAACCATTTGAAATATATTTTAAATTTTTTAAATATCATATCTATAGCCGATTTTATAGGTGATTCGATAATGTGGGTGAATCCAATTGAGCGTGGCTCCAATTATTTGACTGGTTTAGAATAAGTTTTTAAAAAAATATTCCCATTGAAGGCAGAACTTAATATGGGGGAGTAAAAAACCCCATGTTACTTATGGTATAAGCTAGAAAAGCAGACGAACCAGCAGATTTTATTCCAAAAATTCTATGACTTTATTTGAATAATTGAGTCCAACTACACTCAACTCTGTCTAATTTCACCTAGTTGGGACCGGGTTCTGGAGTATGTGAATTTATAAAATGTGAAAATAGCCAAAGAATAAATGATCAAAATTAAAAATTTAACGAATAATTTGAGAAAAATACACAAAATTCAAGCCTTTTTTGTGATATAAATTAAGTTTTCAATAATAAATTGATTAATCAGGGCTAAATTTCACAAATAATTATTAAATTAAC
>JAQFZI010000238.1:0-20109 GCA_034695605.1 Eupelops occultus | reverse complement strand
AGGAGCAAATTTATTATCCAATCGAATGAATTCAATGTTTGTTAGTACTGTTCAGATGTGATGTTAAGAGAGAGAGAGAGCAATATTTTTGAAAGGCAACCCTGAGTTTAAGCTTAAAAACCTGATGCCATACCACATGCGATGAGTGCCTCACATATTCTGTCCTCTGCACTGCTATTGCTTTCGCTCGAATCCATCAGTGATTTTAAAACCCAAAAGGCGTACGAATTTTCTGTGGCGTTACAAATATTTTTTTATTTTACACTTTTTTCGTACATATATTTATAAATCAATTGTGAAGTTATGTTATGTTTTTGTTTTTGTCTTAAACATTGTGTTGGCCTAACTCTCACTCTTCCCCACAGCTGTGCGAAAAACTTTTATGGAATTTAAAATCAATGCGAATATAAGTTATATGAAAGTTGTTGCACAGACTGGTTGTCCATATTTCTGGTCAAATGATTATTATTTTTAGGAAAAACCTCAAAAATAGGGGCTCTGAACGAACAGAATGTCATTTACTGTCGTTTTCGACTTCCATTATATCTATAATTATTTGATTTGAAAAATGATATAAAAACAAAATAAATGGTTTTCGGTATCGATATTATTGTAGAAATAGTTTTCTTTAAAGAAAAGTTATTTCTTTCGTATTTCATTGGAATTCACAAATAATTAATTATTTTCAAATCTATCAGTTCTCACAAAACTTATGGATTCACTACTAAAGGGTTTTAAGAATATGTTTTCCACACCAAAAGTGTCATCAATTTTGGCTGAAGTCTGATCCGATTCTTCATTACTCAATGATCCAGTCTTAGCACAGATTTATTGTTCTTAAGCCAAGAGTTTCAATGATTACAATTTCTATCATTTTTGTCGCTTATAATTCATTAATCATTCAATTCTTTTCGTAAATATCTTTAGTGACGAGACTCTGTTTCGCACCTCTTTTCAAATCTGTTGACTCTATGAGAAGAGACCAAAAAAGTTTACTCAAATAAAAAACAAAGGAATGGCATCGGAATGGCATAACTTTCTATTTTCTGTCTGACACTCCACTGTCTATTGAGAACTTAAATGGCATTTAAACGAATAAAACTGTTATTTGGGACCCATTTTAATGAATTTGATGCTTAGATGTCTATCAGTGTTGGTTGAAATATATGCCGGATTACAATATGCGGTGCCATTTGGTATATACTTCAAAATATTCACTGATATTTTTTGTGTCGTTATTTTTAGTTTTGTTTGCAGGTCATGCATGTCATTCATTTGTACGCTTAGCCTACGCTCAACACCGCTGCCTGTGCTCAACACAACTGACAAATTATCCCAAACACTCTCTAATAATATGCTCTATAAAACTAAAACTATAAAAATATATATATTTTACTTAATTTTTAATTAATTGGTCACAAAAAGCCATTCAATTCCTGACTATTTTTATCATTAGATATTATCTACTTTTTTTGCATTAAATATAATTTTAGATTCAAAGTCAAAAACATTATTATCTCTTTATTTGATAAATTCATATGTTTGGTACACTTCCCGTCAGAAAAGCTAAAAACATGAAGAATGGCTGATAATTCCAAGTATGCCTTTCGGTGTAATTCAATCGGAGCTCTACTCAACTAATGATAATTTGGAGAAACGCTTACATTTTCCAAATTATCATCACTTGTTTTGCATTATATTTAAACAAATGAAAGTTTGGACATTTGTATTGAGTGACTCAAACAATTTTTTGTTACAAAAATCAATGGTCAGTAGTGTTGACGCAGTGGAGCGACTCGTTGGGCATCACCTCATCGCTAACTATTAATTTGTAGAGAAGACTCTTTTCAGGGGAATAGAGTGTTGACTCCCATCCAATGCTTTGATGTTTTGTCCCAATATATAGCAATAAATAAATAGAGTGAATAGTCTGTCCGGAGTGTCAACATTTACGGCAAATTAAAGATAATCCAATTATGAGATCGTTTCACAAATGTTCTGATATTTAGATAGAGATTCAGATCTAAATAAAATGCAATCAATTGTGTAAACGATTGGCTTTTCTTTTACTTTGAGTCCTAAACGACATTAAATTTCTTATTTTTCTTATGTTTCAAAAGTCAGTCTAATCTAATCAGAGAAGATCTGACAAAATGACGATCAAACCGATCAGACTCTGCCTCAAAGTTTGTTCCAAGTATTCAGTGCTCAAAAATTCTGAGCCATGACTGAGAAGAGGAGAAAAATTAGTAGAAATAAAAGTCAGGAAACAAACTATAAATTATTTCAATCAATAAAAACATTGACTCAATTGAGTCGATATATAATATAATTTAATGTAATTTATAGCGACATAACATTTACACTCGTTTTAAACATCTATTAAACCATTAAAGTGTTTGAGCGCTGGAGTCATCCGCCGGTTCTTATTCTGACGGATAAATTATCGGTTTATCATTTGGTGTAATATTAGAAGAATAGAGTTCTTCTGCAATCAGATGAAGCGATCTAAGGATGCGGTCTTTCTCTTAGCCATAAGTGATGTAATTTTGTCTCAAAGTCATAGTTATCGTCATTTCATGCATTGATGACTAGAATGAGCCCTAATTTCAAACGACTGTCTTCGGAGACAACGCATTATATTGTGATTGAGCCCAGAGTTGAGTAGTGAACACATAATTCTCTGTATTTCAGTCACTCTCTCACTAACTATTGAGGAACTGAATAAACATCTGAACGAAGGGCACAACAAATGCCATATTAGAGTGCACTCAAACCAGTGATCGCTCGGTTGCTCCCCTCTATCAGATAAAGCCTGCCATTAGTTAATGAGGCCGTTCGCCCCCTTCCCGATGTTTCCGAAGAAGAATTTCACTGAAAAAAAATATAATAATTAAAGTTTTACTCAAATATTGTTTTGAGACCTGAATATCCGATTTTAAAATTAGAGGAAAACAAAAAATTTTGTCTTTTCTTTCAATGTTCTCATCACTAAAATCTCATCTTTTCTTTTGGAAGAGACATTTGGAACAAAAGCCTTCTTAATGGCAAACATTAATCTTAATCAGTATCTCAAAAATCCTTAATTAACATGAATTACAAATTATTATAAATTATTTTTTCTTATGTATGAAATTAGTTTTATTTTTGTATAATTCAGTTCATTATTTTCTTTTCAGAGTTGTCCACATTATAATGAGGAACACATAATTACCAAATACTTTAACTTTACTTATCTTATTTTATCTTGATCAATATAAAACAGTGGTCAAAGCAAATAATTCAATCGTTTACCAAAGTTTATCTTGTTTGATTTTGATTTTCATCAGACCAGTTAATATTTAATTTGGAAAATGATCCAGAAACCTTTTTCAAAACTTTTCTAGGTGAAAGATTCTAGTACATTTTTTTGAGAAATTTATTTGAAAGCTAAAAGTGAAAAGTATTTTGGTCTTTTAGGAGGGTGTTTGTCATGGCTTTGCTTGGTGCACATCCCTGTTCTCTGCAATAATAAAATAGGAAACTATTTGTTTGGCAACTGTTATATCAGAGCTCAGAACTGTTGCCAATTGTTATATTGAGGACGTATTCAATGAGTTAATGAGAAATAGTTTATTGTCTTCTTCTAAAAGAAGATTCAGTTTATTATATAACTTGAAAGTAGTTTTTTGTTTCAAAATAAATAAACGATTCAAACGTTTCGGGAAAAAGAGTGAAGAACTTTGGAGACAAAAGTTTGGATAACAAGTGATTAATTCAGGTTTTATTTAATTTCAATGAATCACTTTTATTGTTAATTTTCGCACTAAATTTTGCTCCAAATTTAAGTGAAGGAAATACTAAACTTAACTTCAAAACTAAGATTTGACAAACATTTCCCAAATGTAAAGGATATGTGATGTCTCCTTTGAAGCAATTTTCCAGGAAAATTTAAGCTATCAAGTTTTTCTGATCTCTGATCTTAGATCTTGAGATACACCTCCACATAACAAAAGAATTGGAGCTATCAAGTTTTCGTTAATTTGTTTATTTCCTAAGATTAAAAAATTCTATTATTGTTTAATGAATGCGATTTGGTTTCACTATTAGTTTTATTTTTGGTAATGAGGATAACGAGTAAGATTTGAAGCAAATTCCAAGGTGTTTGGTAACAGTTACTCATTTAATACATTTTAAATCTTAAATATTTGACTTATTGTCGAAGTAATGATTGATTGACTCATTCCTTACTCAATAATAGATTTGATTTATAACATTAGCAAAAGGTTTATATAGACTTGGATTTAATGTTTTAACAAATGATTGCAAGAATACATTTTCAATATTACATTATGTATTCATTATTAAACTATATGTTTTAAAATTTAAAGTAAGCAAGTATCAATAGTCCAAATTCTAAGACCACTTCTCCATTCCTTTGAGTCAAATATTATTAAAAATTCATTCAGAGATACATAACATTAAAGTATGACTGAAGTCACGAATAAAATAATTTAATTTTCAAATTTTGTTTGCATTTGAGTGGAATGCTCTTTAGTGAAAGTATGTCTGTCAGGACTGTCCCCTCAGTCCTCCTCTTCGGGTCTCTTCAAAATAAATAAAAACTAAAATAACTATCGAAACACAGGAAAGCTATGAGAGGACTGGCGTGTAATCAAAGATAAAATTTTTATGATTGCTTCAGAATAGTTGGACTCACGTAAGAGTGGTTTTCATAAAATAATATCAAATTTTTCAGTGAAAACATTGAAATTATTTCAACAAAAATACAAAACTATTTCCTAAATTGATTGAAAAATGTTGTCCTTTCTATTCATTCGTATGAAATCCATAATATCTTGTATTGAATGACTGCCCGAAGCAATAAATGGACAAAAGAACCAAATATTGAATATTTGAGTCAAATATTGAAACCTTATTTTTCTTAAGTATTTCAAAAATCAGTCCTAAAGTTAAGTACAGTTTTGAAATATTGGTATCTCCTAATCAATGCAACTCAACATATTCTACTCATATCTGTTATCAAATTAAACTTAGTTTCAAAATTTGATGTTCAAATCAAAAACAAATTATAAATTCAAATTTTTATCTTGCAAATGAAGAGATTAATTTGTTTTTATCAATTGAAAGTAAAAGATTTGGATAATTTGAAGAAAGTTATTCTGTTTTCTAACATTTTATAACCAAGGATCTTTGAACCGACAGAAAAAAGTTGATAAATATTATTAATTTCTATCAACTATTAATAAATCTGTCCTAAAGTTATGCAAAAATATTATGTAATTCTTAGCGAAAGTGAATTTTACTCTATTTTAGAGTCTTTTATTAGTTTCTGAGAAAAGAGTCCAAAACCTGTTTAAGAACTAATTTATCGCTCATTAGATAATGAAAACAAAGTTAATTAAAGAGATTTTAATCAGTGTTTGTCATCCAAAAAAAGGTCATCGATAATTTAGAAGTTTGAGAGCAAAACAACTACTCCTCCAACTCATTACATTCTTGAGTTCTGGGAGTCTATAGAATCAGTTTTATTATTAACTCTTCTTTTGTTGTTAGTCTTCTGTGTCTTCTGTGGAGACAATAGTTTGGAAATTATGTTTTGGATTAATATAAATAAAAACAAAATAAGTTTTTCATAACAGAGATTATGGTTAAGATATCGGAGGAAAAACTAATTCTTTATTTCCCAATGAGATTAAAATAATATTTATGATATAATAATGGAAAGAGTGGTGAGTCGTGAGAAACATATCGGCCCTACTTTTTGCTCGATATTGAGGTTATCTTTCGATTGATAGACGTTTTGTATTATATAAAGCTTTGACTCAAATAGTAATACAATATCGGAGACAAAATTGCATTTACTATAAGAGTAATATTCTGTGCTATAAGAATGACCGGATGTTAACGCATAGAAAAGACACTCATACAGTCTTAGAATAAGGCCTGGACGCTCATCTACTTGTGCTGTTGAGCCGATCATAAAAGAAGCACATATTCTATGCCTCAATAAACTGAACAGTTATGTGACTTATGTGACGATATGAGTATATGAGATGACAATACATAACTAAAATCTGCGGAAACTCTGCTCACAATAGGAGTGCAATCAGTCGTAACAACATTGAGATGAAGAGAATCGCAATCGAATTGATCGCTAAGAGAATCGTTCCTCAAATCAGTCCTTTCATTGCAATCACTCCAACTTAAAAAGGGATGTAATGTAATCAGATTTATACACAATTCTACTATTTTTCCATTCAAACAAACCTTTAAAATTTCATTTCACATTGAATGAGCAAGATTCATAAATTCTTAAAATTCAGTCTCCAAACACCATTTACAATTTTGAAAAACTGACAAAATTCAATTTTGAGAGATTCTCCATGCTCATTTAAAAACACAAAAATTTGAAGAAGTTATCATATACAATTTCAGGCTTAAACTAAAGAATGTTATAAATGTTTCAAGCTTGTTTTGAACATTTTTTAATTGAACAATTTTAAAAATTAGATTAAATTTGAGACCATAAATATATTATTTGTATGTATTTTTCGATTTTTTTCAAAAAACCAAAACTATTACTCACATGAAAACAGAAAGTAATAAATGAGAGGGGAATTCGTGAATTCTATGATTCTTGAACAATTTTTGAATGAGTGGTGACATCTTATGTCTCACAAAACAACTATAATCAGTTAAGAAGAATAATTGTGGATTTTTGAAATAGACAATAAACAGGCAACAATTTCTTTGTTAAAGGCTTTCAATGGTTTCGTAGTATCTTGATAAAATTATTTGTCAATTTTAATGATTTGTAACTTGACTTTTGATTCTAAACTATTCTATTCTAAGGAATATTTGTGAGAATAAGTGAATGGTTTTGATTAGAATTTAATCGATTTATTAAACTTAACAAAAATTAAATTAAAATATTTATAACAATTATTATCGAATAATATGTATAACTCTTATGACTAAAAAGATTAGTCTATTAATTGAGGCAATGATTGACAGCCATTGAGAGGCAATCACTTAAATCTATTCTCATTTATCGTATATTTTAATTAACAATTAAATGACATTTTCTACATATCTGATCATTTGAACAAGCATAATTATAATGAATTACTAGTTTAAATAGAATGTTGTTCGCCCTATCAATGTAACATGGTTGATTATTGATAATATAATTGGCAACTGGGAAATTTTTAATGAGAAATATCCTGGATATTGATATATCAGAAATGTTTCTCATGAAAAATCTAAAATTACAATTATACCCGTCCCTAACACAACCCATCCCTACGTTTGTGTGGAGGCATCACTTTTGTCATTAATATAATTGTCTGTTCTGAGAGGCACTTCTTCTTTGTTTTTAATGGAATTACATAATGAGATGTCGTCCCTTTCAATGCTGTTGTCTTCAAAAGGCGATGACTTTCTGGAGACTCCCTGTAAGTCGACTTCACTCCTGAAAGAGGGCACAGCGTTTATCATATTCTTTAGATTCAGTTGCTTTTGCTCAGACAGAGAACGGGTCAAATTAGGGGGAGTCGGCGCCGGATTCTTTTTATATGATCGCCTCCTAGTCATTGATGCCGGTGTACTCGAACGGGTGGGTGTTTGCGGGAGGGATGTGGAAGAGACTGACAGGTTTACGGATGCTGGACTCGGACTTGAGGTCGGCGGCGGTGGCGGTGCCGATGTCTTCTTCCTTCTCCGCGGCGATACACTATCGCTGACCGTTGAGGGCGAAGACGGTTCGGGAGATCTATGGTTTACAGTCGATTCAATATCAGCTTTAGTTGTAATTAAATGACCGCTACTTTTACTACTACTTGTGCAGCCGTCCTGACCTTCATTTCCTTCGCTGATGGGCTCTTCATCCAAACGACGTCTACGCTCTTCAACTGTTTCTCGACCTGTGTGTCCTTCTGGAATGTCCTCTTCTTTAGCTGCTATTTTGTCCTCTTTAGGTGAGTGCGTCGGAGACATCGATGTTGACTTGTGGTGAACAGGACTGGCGTTTGTGCGCATTTTGGAAGAAGAAATATTGGAAACAATGCTCTCAGTCTGGTTCTGGCTTTGGCTTTGAGTGGTCTCACAGTCACAACTGGAATCAGAGGTCAGACCTCTTTTACTACGCCTGCCGTCAATAAATACTGGTTTCGCCCTTTTCTTCTGTTTTCTTAATCTTCGCCTTCTTTTGTCTTTCAATCGTTTTTTCTCTTTAAGTGACGAAGAATTGTTTGAAAAACAAGCGACAAGTGATCGGAGGCCCGCCATACCGGCCCTATAATTGAATATCGGAGAATAACTGCGATCTGTGTCACTGTCTAACTCGGACTCATCAGTTAAGACACCCCGTCTTATATAAACATGAGGGGAACCACTCGATGGCAGACTTGAAATTGAAAGATCACTTCCACGCCTCTCTTTGAGGGGCGATTCTTCCGGATTGGGCGAAGAATTTGGTTTTTGTCCAACACTTGTTGGGGCAGAGACTACATCTCTGTTGTCGTGTATTGTCACTGATTTGCGGCGAAACATTGGTTCGGTTGGAACAGTTCTAAAAGAGGCCATATCATGGATGGGCAACCAACTGGTTCCCGGTCCCAATGGTTTACTAGCGCATGCTAGATCTTCACCACCACAACACATCTTTGCGTGAGGTTTGCTCGAGAAGTGACACATATGCGCCAAACCGGGCCGACCCGCCAAGTCATCCAATCGAGTTCTGCCTTTGGGTTTTGTTGTCTTACAGATGTGCGCACAGGGATGGTTACAACTCGGACACTGACAGTGTTTCTCATTAGTTGTGTGAACGTCGTGTCCGACCTATTGATTCAAATATGAGTTTCAATCGATCGGTTATTCAGAGAAGTGAAGGGATCTCATAATTGACGTTATATTGAAATTCGTGCAAAAATATGATTTTGCGAATCAATTTTGATTTCATGCGTCAACACATTCAAGACGTGACATGCATTGGATTGGATTCAATTGTAGGGCACAGGACTTGGGATCGCATTCCAACTAAAAATGGAAAATCGAAACACAATTACTGAACAATAAATACAATTAAATTAAAAAAGACTATTAAATCGATAACAAATTAAAACCAATTGATTGGACAAAAAGCCAATAAAACAATCGATAAAACAAAGTATTGATGACTTACGTGATGGGGAGCGTTGAGAGAACAGTGAGGTATTACAACACTGGGCGATCTCTGTATACTAATCAGTTGTCCCGGCTTTAACTGCACAGACATTCTTGAGAGCATTGTTCCTATGAGTAAAAACAAATCCAATTACTATTAATTAGAGTAAATTCTTCACTAAAAAAAAGACAAAAAACATAATCGAATTAATTGTCGACTTTTGTAGAGTAAAGACATTATATATAAATCCTATTCTATTGTTTGGTATAAAATAATTCAATTCTTAGTCTTAAGGCTCTTAAGTGAAACATTGAACGATGAAAATTGATTTCTTAGACTAAAAGTTTGTTACTACAAATTAATGCAATCTATTATTTATTTGATGTCTTTCCTCAACACAACTGCTATCAAATCAATAAAACATTTTGGGTTTTCCTTCTTCTTCTTCCAAATCGATTTTATTTAAAAAATATTTGAGAAAATTATTGAGAACTGGCATAACATAAGTCATATTTTAAAGTATTTGAAATAAGACTTGGCTACAGATGTAGTGAAGCAAATCATCTCAACAAAAATCAATGGATTCTAAACAACTGTTATATTAAACTTTTTTTTTATTGAATGGAAAAAATCTTGTGATTTGTGTCCCGTTTTAGACATAATAACAATAATAATTCAATTCAATAGAAATTTTTTTCGACTCAATCAAAGTCTAACACTTTTCTGACAAATGCCTTTAAACCGGAATTTATTCTTTAGAAATCAAAGATTACTGACCAGAACGGGGTCTTCCCGCATAATTATCAACTTTGGTGAGCGCTGACAGCGGAAGAAACTTTGCAAAGTTTTCTTTGGCAACGAAATACCGACGCCCATCAACTGTTCCGTCACCGGAACCGATGCAATTGTCCTGATTTGTTAAACACAGTCTAAATACTTGAACTTTTACTAACACTGAAAACATACAAATTCGACGCCAACTGTCCAGTCATTAGTAATTTGTGGCATACGACCGATCCATCGAACAGAACCAAACTCAGGTCCGGATGTTTTGACCCAGGCTACTCTTTCACCTAATGATAGTGTTGGGGCGATTGGCTCTTCAAAAAGTGGCTCATCATTTGAGTCGTCGTCAGCTGTCGATGAATTTAACACTGGTTTCGAGTAAATTAAATAAACATATTTTAAAACAAATACTTTTCTTACCATTAAATCTAATCTTTTTCTTACGAAAATCGCAAATTTCAGAACAAGTTTGCATTAAAGCCATTAAAAAATGAAAAACAGTTTATTCCAAGAATTTGATGACTACTAACACATAGACTGAGGAATGAAATCAAAAAATAATATTTTATATGTGCTTTGAATCAATAGGACGTTTCGGATCATTTAATTTGGCGAAATAATAAACTTATATAATATAACGTTGAGATCAATAAAAATCGATAATTAGGTTTTAATGCAATGCATGACTAGTTTCGTGTGTCGACTGTCTATTAGTTGATTGTCTTTTAAATTTTAGTAAATATTATTTTGCATTAAATTTTTGATAAATTCAGTATTCATTCAAAAAAATATTTATTGAAAGTCAGACAAAATTTCATACAATTTTCACAAAATATTTTTTATAAACAAGTATTCAAACAATAACTTAAAAACGATGATTATATCAGTTATTGAATAACTGATATAACTAATGTTTGGGTCCGCCTTTTCTCTCTAATATGGCCTAATCTTATAGATAAGTCTTGTCATTTCATGAGCCCTGTTCAATTTATAATCCTTCAAACTTCTCTATTAAATACTAAAAATTTTGCTGAGACTTACTTGGTGGAATTAAGCATGAGGGAAAGGCAAGTGTAAGGCTTACCAAATTATATGCTCCGAAATTTATTTATGGTCATAAAAAATGTTAATAAAATTGAGGGAACAAATGAAAGCGAATACAACTCAATACTGAAGTGAATTGAATTTTCTGTTCAATATTGGTATTCAATGTTCATTTGAATCAATGAAATGAATTATTCATTTTGAGAGCACATATAAAATCGAGACACTTATGGATCGAGTAATTGAAGTGAAACTAAACATTCAAATATATATGACATCGAAAGCAAAACAGAGATAATACTGAATAATGTTTTCAAATTAGCGATCATTAAGTTTACAGAGAATTTCAGTTCACTTAACACAGAATATTCTGATATATTTTCAAAATATTCAGAACACAATCTCAAAAAAACTGGAAATCTTTATGAAATCTATGTATAACTGACTAAACTCAAGAAAATCCATTTTGGAAATGATTTTTGAATTATATGTTTCGGACAAACACTTGGAAAGGAAAATAATATTCCTAAAGAAAATAGTCTTAGATTTGAACAAATAACAGAATAAATAATATTTCTTTTAAGAAAATTATGTTTTCTTTATATTTCTATCATCTGATTGGATGATAAATTGAAATATATTTTTAATCTAAAAACAGAGCCCCTATAGTATAGGGCCTATACTAATAACAATAACAAACTTTATAATAGTCTAAAAAATATAGTATTTGATCGAAAGATGAATTCATTAAATTGCATAAAAAACGAGAATTCCATACATTTTATTATAAATATAAGTTTTATTCCCTAAGATTGAGCCCAAGAGATATGAGATGAACCGCCAGTTTAGCGAACTTAAGGCTAAATGTAATTTATTTTCCCAATTCGTAAGCATTTATGACATCAAAAAAAGAGTATTGAAGTAAAATGAAGTAAATTGTCTGCATTTGAACTTCAGTTTCATAGATAAACACAATTTATGAATAATTTGGTTTACTTTCTATTCTTATTTACACAAAAACTATTCTTTAGTCAAATCACACAAAGAATTGAGTCCTTTAATCATTTAATTTGTTTTGATATAAATTTAAAGAGAGATAAGGTATTATGAAATGTGTTAGACTTAATGCAGGGTGACATTTCATAAGTCTTTTATAAATAATTTGGTTGTGATTTAATCCAATCAATTAACTTAAATTTTAGATTTTTTAAAAAGTTTTCCAAACAATTTAAAACAACTATACTTTAAATGTCATTATTTTGATGATTATTTTATTCAAATAAAAGTTGAGTTTAGAGTAAATGATATCTCAAATAAAACATCGATTTTTTAGTTTAATAGAGCGGAGGAGAGACCACTCAAAGTGAAAACCCTTAAAATAAAGGCAAGATTTAAAGTCTGACTATTTTGAGAAGAGAGAGAAAATTGATTTATGTGAATGAATGGCAACTAATAGTAAATGTAACTAGTAACAGTA
Source organism: Eupelops occultus (assembly GCA_034695605.1). NCBI lineage: Eukaryota > Metazoa > Arthropoda > Arachnida > Sarcoptiformes > Phenopelopidae > Eupelops > Eupelops occultus. The sequence continues at coordinate 7,636 of JAQFZI010000238.1, read as the reverse complement.
ACAGTAATTGACAATTGGTAATTAGTTGGTGGTCATAAATCATCAAGATTATATGTGTGATACCAGAAATTAAATAATTAATTGAATGCAATAAGGGTTTGGTTGAGTATATTTTCAAGGATTCGCTAAGAATTTCTCTGATTAGTGGCTCTTCAGATGTTTTTGCTTTTATAGCCTTTCCTCAATTGGTTGGAGTCAGTGAAATCAGCCTTGTTCATCTTAATACAAGATGCAGACTATATTTTTTTGATTACTTTTCTTTTATTATACGATTAGAGAATAAAGAGTTGATTTGAAAGCACAGGAAATACAATCATTATATGTATGTCTCATAACTCGAGTGTTTCTGTTATTGAATTCTCAATTAAAGTCTTTTTGTAGTCATATTATAACTAATAATAAGTGTAATAATAGAAAGTAATTTAAATTCAATTAACTTAAGAGAAAAATTAGTTTTTGGTTTTGGTTCTCATATAATGAGGAAATCATACGATTTGTGCGATTCATGCAATTTGTCCTCAAAATTAAGTGAATGTAAGGCAAAGGCGTCAAAAAAAGTAGATTACATTTAAGACAAACAACAAATAGGAAAGGATTCTAATTAAGAATATAACAAATGGGAATACCTGAGAGGAACTGTCCAAAAGTTGATTGACGTTTTTTGGCCAAATAAGAGGGCAAAGTTCTCACATCAATGCTATGCCGAGCGCTTCGACTCCGGAAAGCAGTTGACAGAAATGAGTGAGGCTTCGAAAGTGTGGCCAACTTTGGCGGCGGTGTCGCAAATGGACTGGCCTTCGAGGCATCGCTTGGACTTTTTGGACTCTTTGGGCTTTTGGCCGGTGATTTCGGACTTGTGCTGACCTGCTCTCTCTGAGGAGTGGCCGGAGATCTGGTCAGTGTTGGCGTCAATTGCAATCCTAATGACTTTTGAGGAGCTTTTATCGACAATGAAGAGAGTGGTGGCGGAGAATCACTTCTACTCTCGTCCTCATCCTTAGACTCATTCATCACTAGATTTTAAAAATGATTTTCATTTCGTTTTTTGCTTTTATTTATTTCTGAGTCCATTTGTGAGCCCTTGGAAACAGACATTGAGTCTAAGGGCAGAACCAGAATAAAACCAAAGGAAAGCCTATGGAAAGGTTCAGTAAAAACGACGGTACAGTTAGGCTGAAAATCTAAGTGAGCATGCTCAAACAAAGTTTTCAAAAATATTCACTGAAATTTGGGGTCGAAAACAATGATAGAGATCCACAAATATCTGTATAGAGTTGTACTAAACTATTGTCAACTCTTATTGTTTTGCTTATATTTTGTGAGCCCTGGAATAGAGTCAAATGTATGGCATTGAATAGAAATAGTCAGTAGAGGTCACCACAAGTGAACAGATGTCTAAAGTCCTTCAAAATGACAGATAATTGTTTTGATAGCAAAACAAAGTCAAACAAAAAACACCAAAATTACTGTCAATTTTCCCTTTAATTACATTAAAATTAAGCCAAAAGAGTATAAAAGTAATCAAATTGATTGCCTCCAGTTTACTATTTTATTTCTGTTTACTTAATTTTGTCCAGTTTTTAAGAGTAAAAGAAGAATTCAAATTTATAAGTCCAAGATAAATTTGATGTATGTAATCGATATCGGGCTTTGAGTGTATTCTTGCGACAAATTTTAATGTCATTTTTTAACGAATGACTGTTTCGATTGATTTCAATTCAATTGTGTTTATATTTGAATTATAAATATATTTGAATTCATTTAAAAGTCATTTGAAATAATTAAACAAAATATAATTCAAATAATAATTTTGTTGATTGAAAAACGATTATCGATTGAATCGATCTCTGAATTAAAATAAATTCAGTTTAACTGTGAATCTAATAGAGAAGTGATGCAAAACCTGTCGATTTGGAATTATTCTTCTTCGAGTGGTTGCCATCGGTTCCCTCTGAGTTGCAAATTAGCCACAAATCGATTGAACTGTTATTCAAATACAATACGAATTTAATTTAATTTTGCGACTCATCCAAAGACAGCACTTTTGAAGGAATTCTTCATTTAATTGAATTATAACTTGATTTAAACTGACATTAAAAGAGACAATTGAATAGACTATGAAACTCTTGGAAAGCAGTCGATTTGAAGCACTCAATTCGGCCCTTCATTTCGATGCCGGACAGTATCAGATCATCGGAAGAGTGGAGAGTTATTCGTGTAAAATGGCTGGAAATGAGAAAAAGCTGTATAAGACAATGCACGCCGAAGAAGGCAAGAGTCCTAACGACTTGCAGGCATTATCTCCGCCACAAACGATTATCTCTCATTCGCACAGCCCTAACAAGGGTTACAGTCGAAGTCAGAGCGATGAGGGTGAGGGACATCTTTGCGATACAATCAGTCGAAAAACACTCTTCTATTTGATTGCGACACTAAATGCTTCGCATCCGGACTATGACTTTAGTAATTCGAGAAGCGATGAATTTAGTAAAGAGCCGAGTATTAAGAGAGTAATGGATGCGGTCGACTCCAACTTCTTCAGCACTGCCGCCCGTCAGGCTTACAATGCAGTTAAAGCTCAGTTATGGTCAGCAATTGATAGTGAGATCAATCTCTCCGAGTGTGACATTTACAGGCAAGTGTTCGATTGACGTGAACCCTATTGTGCTGTGCTTTTAGAGTAACGCACTTTTAATGCCTGTTTGACTCACGTATAGTCAGAACGACTATAACTCAAAACTATATCATATAATAGAGAGGAAGAGAAGAGAAAAATCAATAGAAAGCTATTTATTGTTGTATTCTATTCTCTAACCTATTATTTTCATACTTATAGCTATAATCCTGACCTCAATTCTGATCCGTATGGAGAGGACGGATGCCTTTGGTCTTACAATTACTTCTTCTACTCCAAGAAACTGAAACGCATCGTCTTTTTCACTTATCGAGCGCTTAGTAAAATGGATAGCTATGAAGTCCTGTCCGCTGCCGACTACTCTGCCGTCGACTTAGACATGGATGACGTTTAGATCAGAATCTCCTCACTTCTGTTCTGTTGTCTCACTCCAAGTGATCCGTCATTTGTGACAAAATCAATATTTTAGAAACACTTTCCGTCTGTTTTATATTTAAATTACTTTTAAAGTCATCTCTGATTCAGAAATCAAACAAATTCTGTCCCTTTCTCTCAATTATATTGATTTGTCTCCAAATATATTCGTTTGAAACAAATGTCAAAAACATTTGTTTTGAAATTCTTTATATAATTATTGAATAATTTTTAAAACGTTTTAATTCTTTTGTGCTTTTATTCGATATTTAAGTTTAAGTATTATTTGAATTATTTTTGTAATTTTGGTTTTTAGTCGTTTTAATGGCTCTTATTATTTGAGATAACATTAATTAAAATTATAATTAATTGTGATTATTATGTCGTTTGAGTGAAAGCACAGATAAAATAGACTTTTGTTTTTGCAAATGAGTGACAAATCATATCAATCACGTAATCATTGAATTCATCGCCAAAATTACAGTACAATTGACATAAAAAGTCATTTAAAGTCAATTCGATAACAATTTTCATAATAAGTTAGTTATAATGTTATATATATTTAGATCTCTTTAACTAATATTTGATTCCTAATAAAAATCGATGAATGATTGGATTTCCAAAAAACTATTGTAAAATATTATACAAATTGTGTTAAAATCAATAAACTATGAATAGAAATAAAAACCAAAAGACTTGCCCTTAATATCAATTAATTCATTAAAATTTGATTTTTTTTTTTTGAAAAAAAGATAACAACAAAATAAAAAGTGATTTAACGTAGAAATAGAGTCTAAAATAAAATATATTTCCGTTTGGGATATGCTTTGAAGCGAATTAAGTGTTTGCGTGAAAGGAGAGCATCAAATAAATGCTGAAAATTATTAAAACAGCACTTAATTAGAGTCAAAAGCCTATAACGATTATAGTCTGTCCTCATCTATATCGCAGCACATCTGATGCGTACCAACATATGTAGGCGTCTGAGAACAGACGGCGCGGCATTTCAGGCAACATTTTGTCATCTTTGGTGTTCAGGAGAAAAGTAGTTCCCTCATCGCTGAGCCACCACCTGAGCACAACATCAGATCATATTTTTAGTTAAAATTTAAATATTTTAATTCAATTGATTCATACCTTAAATCGGGGAACGACACCACTTCTGGTATATTATAACCATTCTGTTCGCCTAAAAAATCAATTCTTATGAAAATTAGTTCAAAATTATCATTTAAAACTGACCCTTTCTGTCGGCCATACTATCAAAGAAACACCAGGGACTGTCTGGACCTGACCCGCACTTCACAAACGACACGTAATGGCTGTAAAACAATAATTTAGTTAAAGATTTGCTTAACCTTTCAATTAATTTAAGACCTGGTTTCGATGCATAAGACAGCGAACAGTTCCATATAAATGCGAGGTATGTGTGAGTGCTCTCTTAACATATTGAACTCAGGAGGAATCGATAGCTTAGTTGTCTTGTGTTTGGATCTCTTTTTATGCGAATGGTTTTTATCAATACATTTACCACAAAAAGCGGTCGAATCCAAACCTTCTCCGAACAGACCGAAGCATTCTTTGCACTCGTATTCCGCGCACTGACCACATATCGCACACTGACGCGGACTGTTCTCCAAGACATCAGTTATGTCCAAATAAAGACTAGGAATAATTCGAGAATACATTTTGAATTGACGGCCGAATCGCGGCATCTGTATGAGAAGACAGGGCGGCACTTCTCTTAGCTTTATGTCTGAAGCCAGGAATGACTGATCGAACAATTGTTGGACAGTCGGAAGCGTCAGTTTCTCGTCTTTTTCTACAAATAATTGGTAGAAAAAAGATTCCAAACCAGAACTTAATTTAAGATAGGGCTCAGCCTTCAGTATTTCGTTCAGTAATAAATTGAGAAACTCTTCCGGATCTTTCTCTTCAGAAGTGAGTCCCCGAACAGAACTAATTTTCTCGAGAAGAGTGCGTAAATGCATTACTCGATCGGCCCTCACATAAAGGTTAGCCCGAAGAGGATTTACGATCTCTTCTTTCAGGACTCTCTGAACTTCTCGATATTCTGGTATGTCATCGGAACGGGGCGGGCGGTGGAGGAGAGACTCAAAAATAGTGGTACAGGAAAACATAGAGAATAGAGTTGCATCCAAATAGCATGAGTTGTGGTGGCCTTGAATTCCGCGATTTTTGCCACAGAGGGCCTGTAAGTCTTCGGTTGTGCTCAGAGGCGGTACATCACCGGTTACTGTCGGACAGTCTATACTTCCAAATAATGCACTTCTTCTGCGCTCAGAAACGGAAGCGAAACGACTGTCTTTCACGCAATGACTCAATTTTACAAAATGACCCCTTTTTGGGGCGCATTCGAAATATCGTTTCCCATTTAGAGTACCGTCCGATAAACCGTTCACTTCTTCTTCGAGTTCTATTCCTGCCATAAGACAATCACCAGGTTCTATATTCTGTTCCGATGGCGGCAAAGAACCGATCCATCGAACGACTCCATATCGCGAAATACCGTCGATATTAACCTCAACCACAGATCCGATTTCAAAGTCGTGTGCAGATAATCCATTCATTTGTGACTTCATTCCGAGCGATGAATTTGTTTCGGATAAACAGTTGTTCCACGAATTAATTGTTTCGTTTTCTGCGATTTTCTGTCTGTCAGTCGAAAGGGATGAATGAGTGGTCAGTGCAGGCATTGGCTTTTCAGTCGCCAACTGAATGCTCAAAGCATTTGATGTGTTGGCCACCGATGAAGACATTGGCTTTGCTTTGGATGAGTTGTTATTATGAGACGATATACTTATGTTAGCGATCGATACGTTATGAGATTCAATTGGATTCGCTTCAGCGGTCGACTTCTGGGGGTAAGACGTCTGTGTGATTGGAATTCGTTTTTCATCACTTTTCAGTTCCAAGTCTTTTTGTGGCTTAGATTTTGTTCTTTTGGGCTTTTGTGGTACAGCACTGGTCTCAGCAAAAAGTCCAGCCGTCGGATGAGTTGCACCCAAATAGTCGGTGGCTTTCATTAGTCCAATAACGGGGACGAGTGAGGCGTGATTTAGACGGGTCTCAAACAATTGGTGGTCGTTGTAGAGACCCGTTCCCGACCCGACAGCATTGACAAAGTCTACGCCTGCCATCCAATCACTGCCTACATCTGGTAATTTGCCCAACCATTTAACGCATCCAAACTCAGGCCCGTTATCACTAATCCAAACAACTTTATCATTGATAGCCAGCGGTGGTGGCGGACAGCCTTCTGCCACACATTCTGTTAAAGATAACGGTTTCAATAGCTCTTTGTTATTGAAATTCGACGAAGAATTTGATGAATTGGAGGAAACTCTTCGATGGGAACCACTCGAAGACGAAATCAGATTCGACTGGTTTTGCATAACTTCTTAAAAAATGGTTTGTTTTGAATCACAATTCAATAAATTTAAAGTCAATCCGATTGAGTGATATTTGTCTAAATTGATACCAATTTTCATAATTCAGTCAAAGAATTAATGTTTAATATAATTTGATTACTTTTAATGAAATATTAGTTAAATTATAATCAAAATCAAATCAATGTTTAAAACGATTTAAACGTAAACATAATTGAAGTTCAATTCAATGAATCATTCGTTCAAATATAACATTCATTGGATTACATCTACAGTACAGTCAATGCCGTATTTGGTGTACACAACACACAAATCAAAGTCAATGTTAAAGTCTGTGAGAATAATCTCATATGAATTGCGATAATTCAATGCAAGAGTTGTAAACTTGGATTCAATTAAAAGCAAACAATAAAACAATGGCTATTATTTCGGGTAATTTTCTTCGCTTTAATTACTGGCGAACCAAACAGTAATTTGTTTTTCACGTCTCTATTATTTTGTAATAACGGATAACAGTCTTGTTTTGAAGGCTTCTCAAAACTAGATTTTAAAATGGGTTTTAACCCAACTTATGTAAAACCCGTCCCTCAAATACAATAATTGATCCTAAGTATATAAAATGTTCTCTCTAATTATTACCCAGGTGAATAAGAGTGTCGATTCAATAAAATTCTGAATATATAATTAAAATAAATTGCTATTTTGATTAGATATTGGCAATTTCGAATTAACTTGTTACTCAGGTAATGCTTAGGTTTCCAAGGTAATATTATGTCTATTCTATTTGAACCCATTATGTACTGACATCTTGTGATCTTACGTGAAAATAATGGTTAAGGAAATTCTTGCTTGAGTTGATTAAGAAAACGTTCTTGCTCCATTTGAATACTACAAATGTTTATTTGTAAGTCTTTTTTTCATATGAACTCTAATTTTCCTTTTGAGTGAATTTTAAGAAAAACTTTAAATATATTTAAAGTGAAGAATAATTAGTTCCGAAAAGACATCAAAGTTTGTGTAAAAATTGTTAATCGTGTGAATGAATAAAAATCATAAAATATTTATTCTTTTTTCGTATATTTATTTTTCTCCAATTTCCGCTAAAATTGTCTATATTTTCTAATAGCAAGGTTAGTTTGCTTTCTTTCATAAACGAAAATCAATTTCCGTTTATTCT
>JAQFZI010000237.1:0-20118 GCA_034695605.1 Eupelops occultus | reverse complement strand
TCTCTCTCTCTCTCTCTCTCTCTCTCTCTCTCTCTCTCTCTCTCTCTCTCTCTCTCTTTCTCTCTCTCCCTCTAATCAGTAGCTAATTATTTATCAGTTAAATGAGTAAAGTAAAAATTCTTAACTATTATTGAAAACACAATTTGGTTCTCAATTGTCTGATATGAGAAATATTGTGCGAAGAAAGGAATCGAAATAAACAGATAATTGCATTGGATTTTGAGTGTCTTTTCTCCTTATCTTATAATAACTAAATATTGTAAACACTGTTTGTTTAGGATTATAAATCACAGGCCATGTATTGCATGGAATTAATAAAAATAAATTAGATTTCATCGAACCCTAAATGAGGACATGTATTGTAACAACAAGTGCTTAGATGTTGACTAAAATTAGTGATCATTATATTAATCAAAGGACCAGAAAAGTCGGCTCTCAATTATTTCTAAGAAAATCCATGAATTCTCTGACAAATATTTATAATTAAGAGTCAAATAACTTATATCTAAAACTCATTAAAATTTTGGTCTTAAAAGTTGAGTCACTTTTTTTTTGTTGGAAACTAATGAAAGCATTTTATTGAGAAGTGCTTTGGAATTGTAAATAATGATAGAGTTGTGCCAAATGTGTTGGCAACCAATATATCAGAAATAAATATCAGTATTTTTTTCTCTCTTCTGAAGACGTGACAACATTTTATAATGAAATTCACTATAAGTTTAATTGACATCAATTAAGTCAAAATAATTCTGTCTTTTCTCTAAACTAATGCTTTTGAATGTTCTTGCATTGAATTCTTTGGTTAGTTTTCCTCTTAAATAATGTCTAATATATTCGGATCCAAAAATAATTATAGACTTTTGTTGGGAAGAAACCGAATGACATTTTTCTGTAGGCTTTTAATTATTATCATTTGAAAGGAGTAGTCAATGAAAGCGCCGGCATTTGACGAGAGATCGTCTGACAAACGACGAAATGATACAAAGAAAACCAATAACTAATCCATTGGTTAAATATTGATATACAAAATATACTCCTAAATAGTTTGAAATGCAGTAAAAAGAGTGGCAAAGAATGGCTGAGAATAGGAGTACTCGGGTGGAGAGGAGAGGGAGAAGTAAAAGTGTACTAAAAGATAGTAAAAATCTTAGTGAATGTAGTGATGGGTCATTAGTTTAGTGTTTGAAAAACGAGTTCTCCGGTTGTGTTTCTGCGGGCCCTAAGAGTAGAGGCGACCGAACCCTCAGTCAGTCATTATTTGTTTAAAATAATTTTGTTTCGTTTTCTTCGTAGAAATATTTGCGTTTCGACTAATATTAGTTACATAAACAACAAGTTTTGTCTTTGCATTGACTTTGTATTTAGATTTGCAAATGAATACCAAATGCTATGAAATTCATATAAATATTTAAGTTTAAGACAAGGCTTTCCTAACAAAATATGAATCCTAACAAAATCCTAACAAAATATAGTCTATTGAAGTGAAGAAATTTTGATTTAATAAGTAATTGCTTTAATAAACAAAACGTTTTAATGTATGAAAATATGTCAACGAATTGCATGAAAAATATGTTTCGCCGCCAAATAAATAACATTAAAATGATTTCGTGCTCTTAATTAACATTAAATTTTAGTACTTTTTTCTTAATTTTTCTTTACTTATATTTAATTTATTTTCTCATTTTCTTCAGACCTTTTTATGTGAACCGCATTTTATAGTTATTTCGAGAGTTTGGAGAAAAAGAAGTAAAACTAATAATCAGTATTAGTCTGAAATTATATATTCAATGAGGAGATACCTCTCTAACAGCACAACCAGTTTTGTTGTTTTTTGGTTTGGCTCTCTGTCCAAATGTATTCTCAATTTCTATTAACAATTTCAAAACACTAATGGATTCTCTATTTTATGATAGCTTTTATCATAATTTCAGATCTAAAGATGTCTAGCAATTTATACTATCAGAGTTTGAAGAAAATTTCTATTTTTTCAAACTTCCAAAGTTAAGAATTGCTCAAAAATTTGTCTGATATCAGAGACAGAAAAAAATGTATAATTTGAGCCGAAAAATAGAGACAAAGCAAAAGTGGAATCGCATTCAAAAAACTATTTTATGATTATTTGGAGTCTTTTTGAAAGAGAAAATAAGAGAAAATTTCTTTATAAGTATAGCCTTAATGTTGTATAGAATTTTGAAGTTAACTATTTTTTGTGTGCGGACTCAAAATTACATCCCTTAATAAGTATACACTCAGGATGTGAGCCGCCATCAAATGCCATAACCTATTATTATATATATTTTTTTCGACTGACTCTTCTCTCATTCTGTTCAATGTCTGAGTGCAGACAATTCGCAAAACATCTATTTTGCCGTTTCTTTCTTTATTTGTTTCGGTCCAAAGCATTATTATTCAACTGTTTCGAAGCCAATAAGAGGAACGGTTCATGTCTGGCGCTCACGATTTTTTGTTTCAATTTGAGTCCTCTGTAATCAAAGCCCGCACCAAATCATTATTTTTTGCTTTTTTTGGTGGAACTGCTATCATATTATCATTAATACACATGTTATGTCAAAGCCCTTCCAAAAGTGAAAACTACACTGGTACATAAACTGGTACACACATTGTATATTACTGTATGGGTATTGCATCGCATATTTTTATGTTTAGTCTCAACACTGGTCTCAACATTGGTTTCAATTCCTCAACAAATCTCATAAAACTTTGTTTAAAATAAAATGAATTTTATAACTAAAAGTCATATAATTCTTATGAAATACATTAAAAAATAATGGATTAAAATCTTTTAAAAGACAAAATGTAATAAAGTTTTATACATACCATAGGTTGTGGTGAAGAGTATAACAAAATTGACAAGAGCAAGTATGAAATTGTTGAATTCCATATTATTAAGATCAACTATATTTTAAATTCAGTTATCGATCAGAATTAGTGTTTGATAATTGAATGTTATTAAAATCAAACAGAAATATGTAATAAATTTAAGTCCATTTCATTTGGCGTTTGGTTTGAAAGCAAATCTTCAAAACATAAATATTTCAAAACTGGTCTTAAATGTGGTTTAGTTGGAAAGGATAGCCTAAAACAACGGACGCCTTCTCTTCATCGCCACAATAAACAAACTGAACACAAACTGAGAAACGAAGTTCTGAAACGAGTCTCTCTCTCAGAACTGGCAGTCAGTGCTGGCAGTACTCACTTTAAAACATAGACGAGAAACGAGTGCGAGATATAGAGGGAGAGCCACAGATTCAGGGATAGAATGGGCGCTTGTAATCAGATTGTGCCCCAAGGCCTGGTACTATAGAGAGCTCCGATTGGCTTAATGGCATCACCACCAGAGATACAGGCAAAAGACCGGCGCCACTGCTCTTTGCATACTGTAATTTTGGGAATTTTATCTCATGTCTCCATCATTAGCGCTATACTAATGTGCAAACACTAAACAACGACAGTAGGGATCACAATATGCAAATATTGGATTCCGTTTCCATTTTTACTCTAATTTTCCTTTTCATACAAAATTCAGACAACTATTGAAAAACTATTAATATTTGAATAATAAAGAAATGCAATCAACAAATGTAAACAAATTCTTAAACCAATGCAATGAAAAACTTTTTTTGTGGTTTATTTTTAGTTGCATTTCATTTACAAGAATTGTGAGAATTCTTTATTTTTATTTGTTTTGAAAAGAGTTGAATGAATGCTATTCTTATGAATAATAATATGTTTTAATTAATGATGAGTTAGACATAAAAAAAAGTGTTGCGAAATATGTTAAAAAACATGTGAGATATGAGTCAATGTTTGCAATAATAGGTTTATAATTGTTGCGGTCATTACATTTTTCCGGTGCGGGACTCGTGTCTAAACTTCATGGGTTTTAAACCGCATTTCCCTTACATTAGACTCTGAGCGCAGATATATTGTCAACTCTAGCGTTAAGTGCAGCCAAACACACATTTAAGTCGAAGCACTGCCTGAGTTCATAGCATAGCCTTTGAGTTTGTCTTCCGATTCGGGGGTATTTCACTCTTATACTGCTTTTACTGCGATTATTATCAAAATCTCTGCAAACCTTCAATAAAAGTAATTTTTAGTGAAAAATAAAATTTTAAAATTGACTTAAATTGAAAGATACGACTCATCCGAAAGAGAAAAAGCTTTTTAAATATCATTAAATTCGAGCAAAAGTATGATTACATACTTCGCTAAACTCATAACAGAGACGGAGATAATGAGCCATAAAACCAATCATTGGTTCCGATATTCATATAAATAAGAGATAAAAATTAAATTTTCTTATTTTTATATTGAATTCCCAAATAAAATGTAATTTAATATCAGTTTTGCATTTCATTCGTTTTTTTTGTTTATAAAACCAGATATAAACGACTTTAAGAAAAAGTTTTGAAACTTAAGACTCTTTGCTTTATGTTTAATCGATAACGACTGACGACTGACTGACTGTTCATTGAATTATATTTATATTCTTTTGGATGAGATTAAGAAATAAACTAAAAAGTTGTCCAAAAGAGTTGTCGACAGAACAACAAAAAGTAATTCAATTCGAAAACCTTCTGAAAGACTAATAAAAGTTTGGAATTATATTATATTTTTGTAGAGTTTTTAGTTTTGATTTCGATTATCATCTTTTTTGGCGACTTTTGTGCGGAAAACATCTGCCGTTGCCTTCAGTGGAAGCAGTTGTGAAAAGTGTTTGTCGTCTAGTCGTCGGTCGTCTCTGTTGTCGACGGCTATTCAGACCCCAAAAACAACTAATTATATACACAACTATTCATACATTACTTATATCTAACATTGAGTTCAATGCAATCTCTTATCTGTTCGAGACTTTCCTTTCATGACTGCAACCGATAACTGATAACTAAATAATTATAAAAACTTTTGACAGAAGAGGAAAAGTTGAAAAGTTGGCCAAACTATTATCCATTAAACCCAATACTCAAATGTTCATGCTCATTCATTGCAATGAATTTTTAGCGTCACTTTCATTAGTATTCCAATTAATCAGAGCACGAATTATATGCAAAAAGTATTTATGAAATTTATGGACATTTATTTCTAACCTTCAAATTGAAATATTATTAACTCTTAGAACTATTTTTATCTTTAATTTTAATTAGTTTTTTATCGAATGAATAAAAATAACAAAAACCTATTTTCTGATTAAAAGTTTTGATTAGATTTATGATTAACTCAATCAATAGATGTCTCTTAATATCAAATAAGAAAAAATTCAATTTTAAGTCGAAATTTGAGAAAAAAAAATAGTAAAATTTAATCCCCTTTTGGGAACATTAAGAGACTCTCAATTGAATTTAATTACAAAATATATGACTTTTCCCTCACCTTTTGATACGATTATTATGAATGGGTTTTCATCGAAAGTTTTTGTGTTCATAAAGAATGTTATGTTATGTAAAGAGGGAATCAATTCAATTAATGCAAAATTCGTATTCATTTACTGAAGGGTTTCAACAAAATGTATTTTAATTTTAACGTTATTCTTGTTTGAAACGAATAATGTTTTGTGTTTTGTGTCAAGTCATGCCTCGTATGACATATTGAAAGCCATACTTTGAATACGGCTTCAGATCATAAAAAAATGGCGACCGCTATGTGTGTCGATAAAAATGATCCGTTCGACAAACAGAAGAATAACCGAAAGAATAATAAGTTTGTGGTCGGTAACAACCAAAACAGTGAGTCCACTCCCGAACTGTCCTTTTCATACGATTTGTGTCTTATTTTGTTTTTAAAACAACGAATTTGTTTGACATAAATATTGTCTTTGTTTTTAGACAACAAAACCGACGATCCTATGGAAGACGACGACTCTGTCAGAGCTAAAGAGTCCACTATTATCGAGAAGGGCATCGAAATGAGTCGGAACGGGAAGGCCAAAGGTTTAAACTCTTTGTCACTACTTTTTGTTTATTAAAATTTGTTTTGAAATGTTTGTAGAGTTGGCGGAACTCATCCGAAATGTTCGGCCATTTCTTAACCAAATATCGAAAGCAAAAGCAGCAAAACTGGTTCGACAATTAGTGGACCTCTTTCTCGATATGAAGACAAAGACCGGACTCGAAGTGCAGTTATGTCTTGAGTGCATAGATTGGGCCAAACAGGAAAAGCGAACATTTCTGAGACAATCGTTGGAATCGCGTCTAATTTCACTCTATTATGAAACAAAAGAGTACGACTCAGCCCTTAATTTAGGGACTCAACTCCTCAAAGAACTTAAGAAAATGGATGACAAGAACTTATTAGTTGAGGTCCAGCTCTTGGAGTCAAAGACATACCACGCACTCAGTAATTTGCCAAAGTCTAGGGCTGCACTGACCAGTGCTCGAACCACTGCCAATGCGATATACTGTCCCCCTAAACTTCAGGCGGCACTCGATCTCCAGTCGGGTATTCTTCACGCGGCCGACGAACGAGACTTCAAAACGGCGTTCTCTTACTATTACGAGGCCTTCGAAGGATACGATTCGGTGAATCATCCGATGGCTGTGATTGCACTCAAATATATGTTACTCTCGAAGATTATGCTTAATATGTATGCAAACTATTCATTCCTTTTCTCTCTTTTTTCTCATTTGATATTTGCTTTAAATTTTATTTTAAATCTCTTTTCTTAAAAAAACATTTGAGTCATTTTGACTCAATTTAGAAGAATGTCTTTGTCTTGAATGACAGATTCCATGATATCATGTTTAGAGTTCATTATTATAATGTTTTTCTTGTTTTTGATCTCTTGTTTGTTAAGACGTATTCAGTGAATGACGTAATCGTTTGAACTCTTTGACAAATATTTGTCGTAATATTGAAATGATTTCTCTATTTTTTATTTTCATTTCTTAATTGCTTTTAAAACTCGATATTTTTTTATCTCTTGCTTTCAATCAGTTTTAAGTGAATTCTTGAAGTTTTAGATCAGAATTTTAAAAAATATTCACTTTTTGTCTCTAAATTTTTTTTAAATGGATTTTTGTATGAATTATACAAATAATCAAATTTTAAATTCTTTACTAATGTGTGTCCTATTGATAGGCCCGAAGACGTGCAGTCGATCACAATGGGAAAGCTTGCGCTCAAATATGAGGGTAAAAACATCGAAGCTCTTAAGGCCATTGCTATGGCCAGCCATAAGAGATCTTTGGCTGATTTTCAGGAGGCTCTCAAAACATACAAAACAGAGTTAGTGGACGACCCTATAATCAACGCCCACCTGAAGTCATTGTATGATAATATGCTCGAACAAAACCTGTGCCGTATTATTGAGCCCTATTCTAGGGTACAGGTAAGTGTCGACCACTCCTTTAATTGATAAAATTGATTGATTTATGATTTGATTAAAAGGTTGACCACATTTCGAGTTTGATTCGATTACCATTAGATGCGGTGGAAACGAAGTTGTCTCAAATGATCCTTGATAAAAAGTTCTTTGGTATTCTCGATCAGGGAGAGGGTGTACTTATAATTTTTGAGGACAGTCCGTCGGACAAGACATACGAATCTGCGTTAGAGACGCTCCAATCTATGGGAAAAGTAGTGGATTCGTTATATCAAAAGGCAAAAAAGCTGTCCTAATATTTTCGCTAATATTTAATGTATTTTCTCCTTATTTTTCTCATTTGAAAGAATTGTTTATTATATTAACATCTTTTCAAAAAATCCAAAATTTTCTAATCAAATAAAAATTAACGAATTTTAGTATTTATTTGCTTAAAACAACCATTTCTCATGTCTTTCCATTTTTTAGTCTATTTTTAGATTTTGGTTACCATTAATTGTTTATTATTTATTTTTGACTACTATTTGGAGATTTAACTCAATTATAACCTATCAAAGTATCCAATTTTAAAGGAACAAACATATAATTCCATTATTGTGGGCGTAATTGAAATACTGTACCTTGGAACTCCTTTAGAACAGACTGATGATAAGCTCAATGATCCTCGAATTAATTTCGAAAATTTGTGGAAAATTTTAACATAAGATCTACTGAACAAAGAGTAGGTTATCATAAATACAGTGATCTAAACAACAATTGTACCTAAAACTAGCCGAACATCTTTTCAATGACTAAGTGAAACAGTCTGTACCACTCTTTATGCAACATTTTTACGTCCGATTTCTCAAATTGTGGTTTGAGAGAGGGTACAATTTTTCTAAATTTCATTTGAATGGATCAAATTGGCTCTTAATATAGTTTGTGTTTAATAGAAAATTTGCTTTAGTTTTGTCTTAAACACAAAATAACCGAAAGTGTCGATCAAACAGTTTATTGATTTAGATTTCAATTTTAAATTCTGAGAATATGAAGCCAAGAAGACTGTCCAACGAATATACAATTTCAGTAAAAGCTTTCAATTTATACCTACAATTGAATAAAACATGATACAATCATGGTCATTCCACAAAATAACTTACTTTGAATTTAGAGTTGAATATAACTTTTCTCCGCAGAATTGAATAACCAGAATATTCTTACAAAATATTCATTATTTTACTTCAAATTCAAATATTTCTGAATTTCTTTCGCTTTTATTTCAATTCATTTCTTTGAAATTAAATTCTTAGAACTTTGAGTCATTCACTAAAAAATTTTATGGAGTTATCCACATCTTTAGTCTAAAAATCTGAAAAATTTTCATTTTGACTACAAGTTATAGTGGACTAAAGGTTTGATCATGATTAATTATTATCTATTACTGAATCGCCATTAATTAAATAATTTTCAATAAAAGTTCAATAGATTTGTTCTAAATTTACATTTTATTTCCAAATTGATCTTGGTATTTACAAATTCATTGCACCAAAGCCCAGCCAAACGCCGATTAATTATGTAATTTTAAATACTGTTTGTGTATTTGATATACACTTTGAACAAAAAATCAATCATTTGTTACATAATTCTGTTAACAATTAAATTAATCGAAATAATTGGTTTTATTTACTAAAACTTTAGGAAAACAGTTCTTCGGATACTTTTCGGGATTAGTTTTATGAACAATCGATCAAAAAATATGAATTTTTATCCAAAATAAAACATATTTTGCAGTCATATTCAATACACTTTCAATGCTTTGTTCTTTGGGTTCTTTGCGTTCATTTATTATTTAAAATTAATTACTTTACTATAGACTGAATAGAAATTCATATAAAGTTAATTAGTTATTCAATTAGTTCCGTACCTTTTGTAACAAAAAGGGAGTTTATGTAATCATAAGTAATTAAGAGAAATGTCTCAGTTATATACAGAATAAAAAAGGGATTTCACTGAAAAACATCTGATTTTATAATATCTTAATATTTTTACCAAATGTTTTCATTTAAAATTCAAATGAAAGCAAACATAAAATGGTTTAATTCAAATATTTTTGAATTTTTTATTTGTTCAAAACTCAGTTTAGTAGGTTAAAAGTGTGCAAGCTCTCTGTTGCCATGCCACAATTTCAACATATATCAATTGACAATCAAGAAAAACTAACATTAAGGAGAGTTTTGTGAAAAGATTATTTTTACTCTTGGTCCATAAAAATCGCTAAATAAAGCTAAAAATTGGATTAAACCAAATAAGCATGTTAAAATAAGTCATTCTCTTTAGACTTTCAATGAATGGAATTTGAAATTTTAAAATAGTTTTTTTTTATATAAGACTTAATACCAGACTATTCGAAATCTGAGTGATTCAGCCGTAAAACAAAGTTATTATTTAACTAATTAAGAAATTTTTGTTAACATCGATATTATGGCCGGAGAATAGAGAACCAAATAATTCTGGTCTCTAAGGATTATACATCAGGACTACCGTTAATTTTATTCGTGTGTTACTGAACTCTATACGACTGTTCAATGTCTATAATCATTCATTTTATTAGTGAAGTCGAGCCCTAATATTCATTGGTTTATTGATTCTTAATGTTATCTGCAAGTATTGGCCAAACTCTAGCTCTTTGTTATCGATTCAGACCCACATTAATGTCAATAGTTTTTATCGAATGATAAATTGTATCCAAAACTAGTCTCACATTTTTCAATGATTCAGTGAAACAGTCGTTACCACTCTTTATGTCACATCATTTTTATGTCCGATTTTCTCAAATTGTCTTCAAATTTTCAATTATTCATTTCAACTCACTCTTGTAGTAAAGGCGAGGACAGGGAGATAGAGGGGAGATTGGGAAGAGTGAGTGAGTGAGTGAGGGGAGAGAAAGAAAGAAAGAAAGAAAGAAAGAAAGAAAGAGAGAGAGAGAGAGAGAGAGAGAGAGAGAGAGAGAGAGAGAGGTGATTCGTTACAGAGTGAAAGGCTGTACTATAGTTTATATCCTTCGCGGATGAGACTAACGATCGATAGAACGAATGAATTATTAGTTATTCTTTTGAAATAACATTTTACAGAATCTTCTCTTCAATAAATATAAAGAATATTCAGATTTATCATGCCAATATTCAAAATTCTGACATTTGATAAGACTTATATGGGTATTTAATCTTTGAAATATAGAATTGCTTTGAGACAATTATTAACAAATTTGAATGAATGTCTCAAATCATGAGCTCTTTCTTATTATTTCTTTGAATTTTATGTTTTCTGTACATAAATAGAGAGAAATTGACGACAATATTAATATTCTGTTGAATTATTCAATAAAATCTTTTGTTTACTATTAGTTTATGTAATGAATGAACGTCAAAGTAAGGTCATCATTGATTTATGCTTAATTGATTCCGGTTAAAATGGATGCCTAAATGGCTCTAATTCTTGTCAAATAAAGAAATCATTAATTGAGGTGTTTTTGACGTAAATTAGAGACTAATTGATTTTCTGTTATTTTGTTTATATTAAGATTATTTTTAAAATATTCTGTCCTCTTAGTGACTAAATTCTATAGAGTTTTGTTTAAAAATAAAATTCCGGAAATAATTTTTAGGTTAAAACAATTTGATTATTGAAAACAATTTTTAAATTATGGAAAAAAGAGTAATATTTATGGGTTTTGTAAATATCTTTTGTATGCAAAGTGTTTGCAAAGAATGAATGGAAATTAAAGTCAATTATTCTGTTTTTGAATTATTCAAAGAACATATTCAGCGATACTTTCATTGAATTTAAATTGAATTTGGAGAGCAAACAATTACAAGAATCTTGCTTGATATTAATCAATTTAAGTAAGATAAATATGTTTTCAAAAGCCATTAGTGTTGTGAAGGCTCTGAAAAATTAGTTTCCGGTTCTATTGAGACTGTATTTCTTGATTTTCTTTAAGAAACCTATTTTCAAATCGATTCTGAGTTTCGACTTAATTCTGTTGAAGTGTTGTTTAATATGACTGCAAATACACTGTTTTTGTAATATAAACTGTTTTTTGTGGCTTCAGTTTAACGAATTTTGTCTACAATTGTGTCTAAAAAATATATTAATAAAAACAATAACTGTTTTGAAGCGAAAATAATTTTTAACAACAAAGAGAAATACAAAAGAAATTTTTCAGTTTTCACACATATTTAAGATCACAAGAAATGTCAAAAATCATAACTTTTTTCATTCTGTGCTTTTACATTAAAAAGTGTAGAGAATTGGCTTTTCATTAAAACCATTTTTACAATTTTTTAATCTAAAGTACTCTTAATAATAATAATAATAATAATAATAATAATAATTTAGAATTTTTATAATACAATATTTAAGTATGTATTGGCCGCAAAAGAATTATAATCTTTTAGAATTTTATCCAAAGAATAATTCTTGGTATGAATAAAATATTTTTTGTGTTATATTCAATCATAAGTCAATCAAAATACTAATTAATATTAATTACTAAACAAATATAACTTTACAATAATTTTACGCACAATTAGTGATATCTAAACATAAAATAATATGACATTAATTTTTTTCTGAAGAAAATGTTATGAAATTTCTTTTAGATTCAGAATAAATATTAGTTTCTATGAATTACTATAAAACATATGGCGTTCTCTTGTTTTTAAATTAATTTGTCTTTTCTTCACTTTTGATGAGATATTAAACGAATGAATTGTCTTTGTTTTTATATATTAGTAATTCAGTAAAAATCTAATGAAATTTCTAAACACTGTGTTATATGAAAGGAATCCTTTAAAAAAACACAAGAATTGAAACCATTTTTAAAATTATTTGTATTGCATTCGAGTTAAGGATTGAGTCTTTAATACAAAGTCTGTAAATACGTGCGAATAAACAATTTGAACGTTTGCTTGGATTAGACCCTAACAAAGATCTATCACTGGTTACTACGAGAAAATATCTGTGTCTGTCTTTCCTATCGATCGGCCCTTCAATTCATACGAATATTGAGAATATTGTGCTCTGTTTTGAGAAATAGAAAATGTTTTCAACAAATATAGGGAAACAATTGTAATCACAATTTAATAATAATAGACAATGAAATGGATGTTAGAATTGAATTAATTTATTATTAATTGTGCTCAGAATATATTTATAATCCAATAGAAATTTTATTGTTTTTCAGAGCCGTTTCTCAAATCAGTTTTTTTTATAGTAGACAACAACACATAACATAACATAACAAGGTTAATGTAATGTGTCATTAGATCTTTAGAAGAACCAGTGATAGACCGATAAGATCATAAAACGAGTTCATGGCAATGATTAATCCATTCTTTGTCTTTTATTGTGTGCACTCTCTTTCTGTATGTGTTATTCTGAGCTAATCATAAATTGGTTTCCAAATTCTTCGTCCAATGATTTGAGACGAATGAACCATAAAAGTGGATGTAATAGAAAAATAGTGGTCACACATCGTATACATTCATTCTTCGCCTTTAG
The DNA here is from genome assembly GCA_034695605.1 of Eupelops occultus. Classification (NCBI taxonomy): domain Eukaryota; kingdom Metazoa; phylum Arthropoda; class Arachnida; order Sarcoptiformes; family Phenopelopidae; genus Eupelops; species Eupelops occultus. The sequence goes on along the minus strand of JAQFZI010000237.1, from coordinate 7,235 downwards.
ATATTTGATTGGATGACTCACTGCTGAAAATACTGACAAAACTTAACGCTGTTATCAGTTTAGTAGTGGAGTCAGTATTGTAGTAGTGATCAAAAGACTCAATACAATTATGTTTCTCCACTGGATTTACGAATAAAATCTTAAGGCTTTTGTTTTTTTGGAGGCGAGTGATTGCTTTAAATGCATCGATCAATTAGTTCTTGGACATATTAAGTAGAGTGAGTGCGCACAGACATCATTAGTATCCCAACTATTTTACAGGATTTAAATATTTCTCATTAAAACTCATTTGTTTTGTCGGATGAATGGGATGAGTCGGATGATTCTCATAAAACAATTATTTTAAAGTCTTTTTTGTTAGTTTTTTGCCAATCAGGCCGTCCAATGATGTCAACAGAGTTACATAATAAGCGAAATAAATGCTAAGCAACTAATATTTCCAAGAACAATATACAGGGTAATTTTACATTTGGAATATAATAATTTTGTGTTAACATAACTAAAGAGTACTGTTGTCTACATTTTTCACTTATTTTGAGCTCTTCTATAGTTTTTCAATAGTTTTATTCAATAATTATAATAATATTAATATTAATAACTAATGTAATAATAAATTTAAAATCTATTATTTGGCATCAAATTAATCCAACCTTTTGGTGGATTTTTTTTGTAAAAATTTTTGTTTTGTTTTTTACTTTTGAACTCTTCTTAACTTTTTTCGTCATTAAATCTAAGATTTTTAACAATTGTTTGCTTTCTTTTAAATTTAGATTTATATTACTCTTTAACATACTTTTGGCTTTTTTTTTAATTTTTATGTTTTTTTGTATGTTTTTAAATATTATTGACTAAAATCTGACTAATAGTTAACCACTAACCGCAGGTATCACTTGACAACCCTTGAGTTCAGTGAAGATTTCGGTGAAAAACGCCGGTTCACTATTGATTCGTAGCATTTTACTACTGAGCAGGTTAATTATGAAAAGCGAACGGTTCCAGAACTTGTCGCGGCTTTCGTTCTCCACGAGGAATGGCTTCAATGGATATGAGATCTCGTTTCCCATATATGCGTAGCTCAGATAAAGGCAAGTGAGGACTACTGCCTGTAATTCTTTCTCATTGTCGACGTCCTCCTTAACCAATTCCCGCAAAAGCATATATAAGAAGACAACATTCGCCGGATTTATGAATGCAATGTCCTATTCGGTAGAAAATACACTTAAATATTGATTCACTCTTTAGTACATCAAAAATATATTAAAAATTTGAATTTACATCAAAATCGATAAATCGATTCCTCTCTGTATTACATTAAAGCACATAATTTAATAATAAATCTAAGGTCAGGGGTTTACTAATACCAGACCACTTGAGACATGATAATCGTCCCTCTGGTACTGACAGATCAGTTCTGGTATTGTTAAGAAAGTGTACTCAAACTAATTGTTTTCTTGTGTTTTACTTTGATTGTAGTGCAGAACAGAATAAATGAAAGCAAATTTGGTGTTTATGTCCAGCAAATAATGAAAAAGAGGTTTACCTGCCAGCCCTGCAATAGTAGCGATCTGTCAACAGCCCTCAACCATATGACGGCGTCTCCTGACTGAAAGTTCTTCAATTTATGGCATTTCTTCTGAAGGAAATCACCCAAACATCTCAATAACTCGGAAGTGGACGCCTACAGAAAGACACCATTTAAATGTTTAGACGCATTAATTTACCATCTTGGACATTATATCGATTGTATGTGGAAGCTATGATAGGATCCACATTTTATAGATCAGCACTTTATCGCTGATTGATTGTAAATCTATTGAATTATGTCGTTTTGATTAATGACAGTTACAGTAATTTTATTAATTGTCGCCAATATTTGGCTCCAAAGATATGTTTGTTTTTATGTTCAAACCTATCCTAGAAATCATGTCTGAATCTTATGTGAACTTCCCTTTGAAAGCATTCAATCATTTATGAATCAGTTAATAGACAATTGTATTATATTCTAGTAGGGAATGGACTTCACTTAAAAGAGATATACAATCCTCTAGTTTTTGAACCGTTTTCTCTTTCATATGACTTCTATTCTTTGATTTATATATACTATTGAATAATAGATGAGTTGAAGAGAATTCTATATTTTATTTGAATATATTTTTTTACCATAAATACAGTATATTTGCCATTATTTTTGTTTCTTTTTCTAATGAATATGTGTTTTCCAAAAACCATTGAGTCTTAGATTAAAATAAGACAAAGGAATGAAATTTCTGAATAAATGATTGCCATTTTGTAAATTGAATTTACGGCAAACGATAGAAAAAGTGTGTGGGGGCAACCAATTGTTTACTTTCTCTGATATTTCTTCATTTATTTCTGCCAAACATTTCTGATTACACGAAAAACTTGAATTAATCGCTAGTTTTTTTAATGAAGTTTTGAAATGTGTTAGTTCCCAATCTATTATAGGAGAGGTTTGATGTCTTCTGTATGTTATGTAATCGAATCTGTTTTTCTTGAATTTTATCCGAAAAGCTAATAAATATTGTATTTAGTCTTTCAGAGACATCTTATTTGAAGATTAGGTTTATATTAAAAGAATGAGATTTTCCAGGAATAAATAAAATTGGAAACAAAATGAAAAAAAGTTAATTGAATTGAATCGAGTCCTGTATTCACTACAAATGAATTAATGGATTTAATAAAACAAAGAGTGAATGCTTTCAATAAATGGATATTATATAAGAAATTAGTGCAGACTTTTATGTCATATTTTTATAGAAATGTTTCTATTTTTGTCACTCAAAAGAATGGTTCAATTAGTTGATAATTCATTTCTGTCTATAATACAGTGATTTCGATCATAAATCAAATTTCATATAATTTTAACATCAAATCAATTTACTTCTAGGAGAAGGATATCGGGTTTTCTTTGCTATTTATTCTTTATTTCTCTTTTTGTTTGGTTATTAATGTCTGTAATATTATTAACAGAACTAACGATAATATCTATTCTGAAGAGATAATAAATATTCTGTAAATATTCTGGAGTAGAAATTAACGATATTTTTGCCAAACAATTCAAATATTGAATTAAACGTAATGTGAATTACGTTAAAAAGCTTTTTATACTTATATATGGAATAAGAAGATGAATGAAGAGGAGAGCATTGAATCTAATGCCAAAGCTTTTCATTTGGGATTCATGTTTGATATTAAATGTTGACAAAACTGTATGTTTGACTATTTACTCACTTGAATGACGGTTTTCCTTTGATTGCTGGTCGGACTGACTTGTGTGGAAACGGCAGAAACGCTATTCGTTAATGTAATACCATTTTTGAGACCATTGTTAAAGCCATTACACGACGGCCTAATCGAGTTCTTCGACAGCAATATCGTGGGCTTTGGCGGTAGAGGAGGTGCTACTGGTTTGTCACTGACCTGATGCTGGTTTGGCGCTTGAGATATATCTTTGTTCACATTCTTCACTAATTCAATGTTGTTTGTAGTGATACCTGACTTCAGGTTATAACAGGAGAGAGACTTTTGGATATTTTTATTATTATTATCGCAATAATTGTTAATCGAGTCTATTGGAGGTCTATTTGTATTATTATTGATATTTTGTTGTTGTAACTGATTTTTGTTTTTCTCTAATTTTTTCTTATCTCTATTGATATTGAAATGTCGGCCCAAATGGAGTGCATTTATGAAACCCAATGATTTCTTGAGTCCGCCGTGACTTTGGTTATTATTATTATGATTATTATTATTGTTTGTTACAATATTATGCGAGTGGTTGTGATTAAACAGATTCTTATTATTCTCTATATTAGAGGCATACGAATTGTTTTTCTCCTTATTCTTAACATTATTCAGATGTTCCGTATAATTGAATGCATTCAAATTGAACCCATTATTAGCCTCTATTGTCGAGTCGTTATACATAACGATTTTGCGATCTCGCGGTGATATACTCAATACTGTACCCATTATTCCGGTGTTTCTCAGATCGTCAGATTCAATATTAACATAAATAACAGATAATGAAGTCTTTTTTGTACTCTTCCGATATATCACGGATTAGATGAAACGAGAAATAGTAATTCAGATCTCAGTTTTGAAGCATTACTACTGTAAGATGGCTTCCACTCAAGTCATGCAAGACTTGTACTTAAGTATACTTTACACTGATTTTGAAGTCAACGCTCAGATTTTACTTTCAAATTGAGACTTAGTTCACTAGAAGTGAATTACATCCAAACATTGATTAACACAATTATCAACAAAAAGACTAAGTTTTAGAAAATAGTGTTCAATAAAAATAATTATCACCGAAACGATAGATATAAATATCTTAATAAGAGTTATACAAAATTAAGAGCACAACAAATAAAGAGATCACATAAAATGGTTTTCGTTTTCAGTTTCGACTTCAAGATATGAGAAGTGACTCCTCTTCTGATGACTCATCCCTTGCTCTCAATCGATGCAGTCGTCGATCCATTAGACGAAAAAAACGTCGAAAGCCGAGAGAATTGCTGAATGAATGTGGAGGAGAGACACCGATCACTATGGCAATGGTAGTGTTTGGCCGTTAAGGATATGTCGGTCGCAGTGAGATTGCACAGCACAGCGCATACAGTCATTCGATCGAAATATCATTTATGCGTTTCTTCTTTGCCAAACACCAGTTTCTTCAGCGCTCGGATCACAAAATAGGATTTACTTTGAATTGAGTGCACAGTCACTCATAGCAACGCACAGACCGATCGATATTTGGACACTACATCTATCCTCTAATATAAATGAGTGCAAAGAAATGTATGAAAAATACAAATTAGTTATTAAAATGAAAATCAAAATTAAAATTTTCTCACTTTTAATGAAAACCATTTCACATTAAATTGTTTTTCTTAAAGAACTCTAAAGTAATTATTTTTCATTCAACTTTTCTTTATGAATCCATTTACCGCCTGTGCTCTAACTGTGCTCTATCTATATGTATTGCTATTTGACCCATTATTCTCTTTGAAATTCCTTTAGAGTAAAGCCTAAAAATGAAGTTATATTACATTTATTTTTATATTTCCCTTTCGGTAAACTCTTTTGAGAATTAAATTAAAAATATTTTTGTTTCCAATTCTTTGCAAAGAATTTTAAGAACTTTTTCGGGAATTTCTGTTAATTTCATGGATGGACAAAGTCTCTAAAATCCAGGGATGCACAAGGGAGATTTTCAAAATATCTCCCCCTAAAGCTGAGCTGGGATCCCCTGGGGAAATAGTCTATATTTAGTACTAAAAATGAGCTAAAAACTAACCCTCTAGATTTTGAAATTTTTGAAAATTTATCCTCCTAATATAAGAGAACCTTGTGCATGAATGCTTAAATTCCTTGTGAGCTTTTTTTTAAAAAAATACCATTGAAATTTGGGAATGCTTATTTCAATGAAAATACCTTTTTTACTAAACAGAGCTTGTTCGTGTTGTTTCCTAGTTCATTTTCACGAAATAATTGTATGCAAGAATTTAATTATAAAAAGCATTGGTTTCCTACATATGAAGAGCTTTTCTCTGTTTTCACATTAAAATCCGCTATTATTTGATATTAACTGAAATTTGCATAAATTAGTTGACATTTGAGAATATTCTGGGCTTTCAATGTTGTGCTGACAATAAATAAATGAATGAAATGGTCTAATGGCTAAAAAATAAAATCATATTACATTCCTATTTGTATTACACTTATATATTCTGGTCTATAAACATGAGATGAAAAATAGGTCTCAGCTCCTAATGAGGTGACACGAGATATATGCCGTACCTGTGCTCTAACTGTTTTGATGGAAAGCCCATTAAAAAGGCGGTTCACGTCTTTGGCAAACCTTGAAAGTCAACCAAACATTAGTCTCAGATCTAATCCGATTAATAATAAATGAATTGAAGTGTTTTTCATTTGAATAAAACGGCGAACAAATTGTTTCGATTCTCAAAATGACTTTAAATTATAAATTAGTTTTTTATTTGACTAAAATCTACTCAATATATGAATACTTTATTGAATTAATTTATTAAATAAACAATGAATTAGTGGCCGAAAGATATGATTAAAGATAGAAATCAGTCTATGAAAGGCAAACATAAGGACAGAATAGTTTGATATTTAGACTGTGTTTTAGGCTTAATGTGATCAATGGCTTCCTCAGTGCTAAGAACTCTTCAAGTAATTCAGTTTCTGGAAGTGTTATATTCTCAACACATCCAGGCTTATGGTGTTTATGAGCTGATCGAATGGCACAATGAATGAGTTTGTCATTTCCGTTCCCGTTCTCTCAATCTTTGCAATATCTTTATTAATCTGAATGATAGTCAAAAGGAAAACTTTTATATCTTAACGATTCTCTTAAAGATAACACTCTTTTCAAACCTATCCTTAAAACAAGAGTTTTTGACAGTTGATCCCTAAAGAGGATTACTTAAGTAATTGATTTGTTTTCCAATAAATTATTAAAATTAATTCATCACTTCTTTATTCATTATTGATTGGATGCAAATTTAAGAGACTTTCATTGGACGTATTGAAGACCCTGAGCATCAGAGGATAACTCTATGCAACCATAATAATTGAACATCAATTCAATAAGAAATGAACATTCAGTGACGAACCTATCATATCTACCAGCCCTTTATGCTTTATATTCCGCTTCAATGTTCACTATAAATGGCCTCCTTCACTGCCTACCTTTCCCCTTCACTCTTTCCCTTTCTAATATTTGATGCATTTTTATTACTTGTGAATCATTCAGTGCCTATATTTTGATGAAATGGTGAGCTTTGAGCCAAAATTAATATAATTATTTGCTTTAATCATTTTCATTAATTACTTATAATGTATTCTATGATTGTTTTATACAAAGAAAGCGGTGTTTTGTTATAAAAATCATTTCATTTGCTTTGAAGGCATAAATCTGTGGAAATATCTCATCAGAAAAGTTTTGGCAGAAATAATAAAAAGAAGTAATAACTCAGAAGTAGAAACTCTGATCGAAAGTTTTGGTTCAATAAATTCACAGCTTTTATGTTAAGAAATGATTCTGATGTGATTTTTCTTCTATTCATTCATTGTATTCTTGGTATTAAATTATTAATCCATATCTGAATAGCGCTGAAATCGAGAAAATGTTTTCAATTTATCGATTTATTGATTTTAAATACAATTAAATATAAGTTTTA
>JAQFZI010000236.1:0-20120 GCA_034695605.1 Eupelops occultus | reverse complement strand
CACAACTAATGTTACCAAATCAGTGCCGGTGTTGGCACCGACCGAAAAATTTGATTCCTAATTATAAGGCTGTTAACATTGCAATAGACATAGAGCTTAAAATGGCCAGGAATATCGTGTGAGCACTGGTCTAACACATTGATTATAGACTGAGTGAGATATACACTGATTATATTGAGTGGTTGGCCCAACAGAACAGCATTTGAAAGCCTTGTGTATCACTTATTTTTTATTCGCTCATAAAATCTTTAATTTGCTTTCCTTTGAAAACCTTTTTTCTTGGTTTACAATTTGATGACTTATTTATAGGCAATAAAATTCTTCTCTAAATAATTGAATATAAATTTAAAGCCAAATGAGATGTAAAAAAACATTTTCTCATTAAAGTTAGTGCTCTCGAGAGTTGACTGTAATTGTGTTGGCATTCGTTTTGTTAGCCTTTTTTCTCATTTGATTTCTTTTCTATCTGTGCTGTTGTGCTGTTCCTTATTTAGTGAATAACTCTATTAATTCCAAACAATGAAACAAATCGATTAAAGCCTACGACTAGTCATGAAATAAGAAGTTTAGTTCTGTTTTTATATTATTTATTCGTCTGTTACTAACCATATCTTATTTCAATAAAAAAAATCAATTGTCAAGAATTTCTTCATCATATAGTTAGGCCACTATTTTCTCTTCAATTTTGATTTGACTCTTGGCAAAAAATAGTGTTTGTTGTGCTCTCACTAATCGTGAAGTTGTTTACTGGAGTACATCAATCATAATCAAAGTGAATGAATCTAATATTATTTAACCGATAATAATAGAAAAGAGAGGAACTGTCGATTTGATGCCTACATAAACAGAATAAGAATAACATTACAAAAGCCATCACAACATCAGATGATATGCCAAATAAGACCCGGAGTAGTAGTCTATTGCACGAGATATTTAATGTTCGTTACCGCAGAGTGTAATCAAAATTTTAGATCATTTTGTGGTATAAGTGAAACAAATTTATTTCATTTTCAGATCAGATCCACTGCCAAAAGTCAGTATATTTTTGTGGCCAACAGTTCTGTAATTCCTTTTTTATTACTCTTCTTAGATATTTGTCTCCGACTCCAAAAAACAGAAGCGATTTATTAGATTGGAGTCAATAGAAAGAAACCGAAAAAAATAAGTCTAAACTAGTAGTGGCTTAACATAACATAAACATACAAATTGAGTGCCTTTTGAAAAATTATTCTGCATTTGGACTAAAATACTACTCAGTGTTCGCTTATTATATAAAATATTGCCAATAAATGAAGAAAAAGTGGCCAAACAAGTGGTCAAACAAGTTGCTGCCAATTGAGTACATACTGTTTCTCTGCGAGATATTTGTTGAACGCATCAATGATTGCACTGCCAGTCATTGCTATGAATGGACGATCAGCTCGACTGCGATCACTGTGCCAGCAATCATCAGACCGGTATTGGTAAAGATGAATGAGACACAGGTATGCCATACAAACACCAGAATTATCGGTGGCACCACAACAATTACCGGCAGACCATTTCACTCATTTCTCTGTTATATACACCACTATACCACACATACAGTCGATCCTCGTTTAGGGAAGGGATCATTGAGAGGGCGTCAAAACTGAACTCAAACTTCACATTAAATTTTATTCAAATGATTTATAAATCGTTTGTAAAATAATAACTCTTTTTATTGATAATAAAATTTGTGTCTATTTTTGAACTTTTGATTAATGACTGAGAAATTGGTCCCAAATTATGAAATCAATAGAAAATAGTTTGCTTTCATTAACACTGAGACCTGTTTGTGAGGCGTTCTAGTGGTTAGACTGTTGTTCAGATCAGATCCGATACCATAAGTCATATGTATATCTATTTGTGATGTCAATCAAAGGGAACACCTCTGACCGCATAATTGGATATTTTTCTTATTTTTTGTGACTCTAATCACATAAGAGTGAGATTTGAGTCACAAATTGGACACAAAAATAGAATTTCAAAAGAAGTCAGTTATGTTGCAAATGATTGACTCTTGTGCTCAGACAACGCAATAGCTCTACACCTGTGATGGCATTGAATTGTTAGCAATCATTGCCTGATTATAAAGTGAGCGAATCGTGTGTTTGACCATCTCTTGGTTAAGCACATAGTTATTTGTATGGCACAGATAGTGATCAGGCTCTCAGGCCGTTCGAGCTGTGGGGTCGACACAACACGCATTCGATGCAATAATCTTCAATTTGTCTCATACTCTTGAGTGCAGTCCGCGCCCAACACAGCCTCTAAGGCTCTCAAATAATAAGAAATTAGTTATTATTAGTTGCCTTTAATAATAATAGTTATAATAATAATGTTTCGATGAATTAGTATTACTTAATCTCAATCAAGAAGTTATGCCCTTTTGTTGGCCATTAATTTGATGTCAGAAGACATGACATCACAAAAACCAAATCTATTAAATCGAGCCTAAAATTCCTGTACTCAACGCAGACATTCATTTATAATTGTCTATATTAGGGCCATATCAAAGCACAAGTAGATGAAGGTGTGCCTCAATCGAACCGAACAATTTTAGAGACAAAATGAAATTAAATAAAAACTTTTCTAACTTTTGAATTAAGTGTAAGAAAATCAAAACAAAGACTAAAGAAATGATCTAATTTTGTTGCCATATCAACAGGGCTTCTCTTTCTTAATGAATGGCCTATTCATAACTACAAGACCCGGAGCTGATTATTATGATTTGAATTAGTGATTACATAAATTACATAAATTGTGTGGAAAGGTGTTTGTGCTGAGGACCGACACACAAATCAAATGAATATAAGAAGAAACAGTGTTTAACTCAGGATTCAATCTAATTATACATTAAGTCACACACTATTTATTAACGACTGATAATAAAACATTGATTTTTATAATTTGAGAGCTCAGGTAACTAACAAACTATTCTCTTAAATATTGAATTAATTTCTAATCTCTTTTTTTGGGAAATAAATTCAAAACAGTATTTGAGATAAAGTTTGAAATTTATTACAAAACAAATAATATTTATGAGAAATAATTTTCTTCAGCACAGGTATGAATGAATGATATATAAATCTCTGAAATAATAATTTTGTTTGTTTGTGAGCACAGGTAATAGTATTTACTTCACAGGTTGTTATCATTAGTTGTCTGAATATTAATGGAATTCAATTCATATGAATGTTATTTAACTGAAAACTTCTATTCTTTAAGAGTTCAACAGATAAACCATTTGAATGCTCTCTCTCTCTCTCTCTCTCTCCCTCTCCCTACCTGAGCTGACGGTTAAGCTCAGCCTAACAGAAAACATAACGTAATTTGGGAGTGTGTGCCCACCTTTCATAACCTCGTATTTCATTTCTGGTGCTTAAATATTTTTAAATAATAATAATACTAAAAGAGATGGTTCTTATCTGGAGCTGAGGAACACAAAGAATTCAAATGTCAGTTAATATACATTTTTCAAACGCCAATTACCATTACCTCAACTATTATTATACCAGCAATACATTGCTGTATATATGTGTGTTTGTATTGACTGCCAAAAAATTATTTATTTAAAATTCAGGTCTGAGACGTGTTTGTTGTGTGCCATACATTCACTCCTCCATTCCCTCTCCAGTCAGGTCTGGCCATCAATTAGTTAGATCAGAATCGCAGACAAACATAACCCCATATATAACAGACAAACAACTAATATATTGTAAATACATTTTTCGGTCAATTTTCAAATTATTTAATAGATTTCTTAATGGTTTCCCTCTAAACTCAACTCCTCTTCCAATCTATGCGGAGGTCTTTCGGAATGGATTTTACAATAATTTATGTTTGAGTTATGTCTCTAAACAATCAAATTTAGACCGATTTTCTAATAACTAATTGTATTTGAATTCTCATAAATGTTTTGTTGGAAACTAAAAATCAATGATAAAAGAGTTGGTTTTAAAGCTATTGTTCGCTGCAATTGTCTGCAGAAAAACTATTAGAAAAACATTCAATTTGTTTGAAAGTAAAGGGAATCCGCTTTCTATTGACCTAATGTTAGATTTAATTTTGAAAATGGCTTTTTATTGATTTAAATTCTGAGTAAATTACTTTTGGTTTCGTTGCAAAAGAATATCTATTCTTATAATTCAATTTAACTAAAACTTCATTTATTTGCTTTTTGCCAATAAAATGATTGAAATGTAAACACAAAAAAAAGTATTTTACAACCAATTTGTGGAAATGAATTCAAAGATAAATTTGATATTCAGCTGTCTTTCACGCAATCAAAATGAATAAGAAATTATTTGTGAAAAACTCTTAAACAAACATAAAGTCTATGATATTATATATTATATAAATTGATTGCATAAAACCTAATCAAATATATATTCTTATGTTTGTATTAAATAACAGGAATTCTCATTCAAACCTATAATTATGGCTGAAGTTTGAAATTTTAATCAAGAATATTAATCGAATAATTTTGAATAAAAAGATAATATTTTTCATTTGAAAACTTATCATTAAATGAATGTTGATTTGCAATCGAATTAATAAAATAAAAGCCTTAAGAAAATACTGAATTAAATTTTTAGTATAACTCATATTAATAATTATACACTTAAAAGGGTTGACTGTATGGCCATTTCAGAATTGAATTACGTTTATGTGCTCTTCTCAGCTAGATAAGATATATCCCACATTAAATTAGGAACAATTTTCATTCTATCCTAAATTTTCAAGGGTAAAGACTGATAAATCAGAGCATTTAGAGCTAAGGCTAGAGTCAAACCCAAATTCATTTAAAAATTCAATATTGGTATTTGGCAAAATATTTTTTAATCCAGCACTTCTAATTATAGTATCAATATTTGCTTTCAATTTTTTCCTCAAATTTAATGACATTTTCTTCTTTAATGAATTCAATATTTTTTTCCTATCGAATGAGTAATGGATTCACTAATGGATTATTGCAATAAAATTAATAATTATTGCATTTGATTAACAAAATTGTCATTAAATGGCCTGAAATTAATTCAATTAAACTTTTTTAAGTAGAATTTCATTAGTGAATGAATTTTTTGCTAAAAAATCGTTTTTATGGCATTCGAGGAAATTTTTAACCAAAAACTTTGTTTGGAAATTGAATTAATTTACAATAATAATTACTCTTGGTTTTTATGCACTTATTTCTAAAATTATAATATTTTCTGATTAATTAAATGAATAAAAATAAATTTAATTTCAAAACAAGAAAAATGTTATAATTTTAATCTAAATTCAGGCGAATGTTATCGAAGAGAACGTGAGGTCTCAAAATTGAAACAAAATTATATCCGACACGAAAACACAGACCACTGATAAATCTATAGATTCTTCTACCTGTGCTCAACACTGATATGCTATACAATTGAGCCCTTATTACGATTATCGCTATTTCCGTCATCTCTTTCTCGTCGTTAAATAAAATTAAAATCTTTTGATTAGAAGAGAGGAAAGACTCAAAAAGTATTTAATGTATTGAAGCAAAAACAGAGATACAGATCATTATTAAAGTTCTTTAATAACGTTTTTGATTCAGATTAGTTTTGAGCTAAATTACAATTGAGATTACTTTTTAAAATTACCTTTTAGTCTATTTGGCCCTAATTTCAGATCAAATTTGGCAAAAACAGCATTCATTTGGCACTTAAATTATTTGGTTCTTAATTAAAACAATTTTTCATCCGAGATATTAATCTCAAAAATATATCGTAGTTTCGATTCACTAATGATTTTATTCACAGTTTTTAATTATTTATAACATTTTATATCATTAAACATTATATTAATTTGATTTAACTGATCAGTTTCAATTAATTTATGATTGTCTTTCAAATATAAGATAACCAAGCTATTCAATCAAAAATAGACCTCCAAGAAGAAATTCGCTCCACTTATTTTGGTCAGAAGAAGGGAAGACATTCATAAACAGAGGAGAATTCCTAAGAACACCATTTCCTACCTATTTATCTATTAAGTGAACATTTATTCATGAATTAAGAAAAGTTAATTAACTTTGAATCTTATATTGAATTTCGTTCACATTCTTGAGGTTCACTCATCTCTCAAATACTATAATTGTTTTTTTGTGGGTTCGGTCTTCTTGTCTATTGAATAACTGTCAACACAATAGCCTCCGAACTTAAAACACAACTTTCCATTTAAGAGGTATACCTGAAATTAAATCACTTAAGTTAGAGGACCCAAAAGTGAACAATTTGTATGAAAATAAGTGAATGGACTCAATGAATGTCCAATTATTTTTATTTTTATGCTTCTATTTTTTGTTTGTAAATAAGGTCTGTCCAGAGGACAGACCAATCCAAAAATTACCTATGAGGTAATGCTCATGTATTGTCCCCCATCACGGTAATCTTTAGTAAAAGGCGAAAGATTATTACGTTTTGAAGGGAGACTTGAGCTTAAATCAAATTATTTCTTAAAGTCGATGGTCTCTAATATAAGCATTAGTTTATTGACAGTCTATTAAACAACAAAACAATTAATTTTGTTTTAAAAATATCACAAAATCGTAAAAAATTTTATTGATTAAATTAAATGCATTTATTTATCTTATATTTCAAATAAAACTTAACTAATTAATTAAGTATTAATTAGTTAAATTGAATTGAACACATAATTTAACTGATATAGATCAGTTGACACAAATAAGGCTATGTTTACAGGATTGAAGAGAAAAAGGCAAACGAACATACATTACGCTCAGATTAGAATGAGTAGAATCCAAATAAATAAAGTGTTCAATGTCAATTTGGGCACTTAATCATTAGGGAAATACATTAAAATACTATTGAATTAATTAATGTCTGAAATATGATTCGCTAAATTCTATTACAAATGAACCGTAAATTTAATAACAGATCAAAACGTCTAATGTTTATTCATTATTTTTAAGCCATAAATTTAACTTGCTCATTTTTCCTCATTTCAAAATCTATATAAAGAATAGTTAATTAAATCGTTTAGATTTTGTCGAAACCTTCCTCTTTTCGCTTCAAAATAACGAGTTTTTCCCAAAAAGATTTAAACTTCAGATAAAAAGTTAACCAATAAATAAATATTGAAAAATAGTGGCAAAAGAAACAAAAATTATTGAAATCTAATTTATAAAATCAATTTTGAAATCAAAACGTAATTTAGAGCCTTTCAACTAAATTATTAATATTTAAGTCGACAATAATTTAAGTGTTTTTCTGACATAAATCGTTAGAATTGTCTTAAATAATACAAAACAATATATAATTTAAGAAATTGTGATCATTCGGGTGTATATTAAATACTGTTTAAACTCAAATTCCTATTACTTTAATGAATATTCTGAACACAATTTCAATGTTTTTCCATAAGAAAAATATTTTATAAAAATAATGTATAATTATTTCTCAAAACTAATTATAGGATTACTTTAAAGACAACTGTATTTGAATTGTCAATTGTTCCCTAAATTATATGCCTATTAATCATTGATTCGTGATTTTTCATGATTGCAGTCAAAACAAATTGAGCTCAAAGTCAACTCAATTACCAAATTTGTGAAAATAAAGGGGAAAACAACTAGTTTTCAATCACTTTAATCAATAGTATTTATGAATTATTAACAATTAATTCAAATTAGAATCAAATACTAAATTAATGGTAACTAATAATAATTGAGACCATCTTTTCCAACATTAATAACATTATTACTCTGTTATTATTATTTATTAAAATAACTTTTTTTGCTAGCTAACAATTATACAGGTTAAATAATGATTTAATTTAGATTATATGAAAAGCATTTGTCAAATTAGCAGTGCTTTTGAGCCCAACTGAAAAACGGGTAATCATGTTATCAACATTAATGCCTATCTTCAACGAACTGCTCTTCTGCTGGAAAACCTTTGATAAATAAAATTATTCAAGTTCAATTTTTTTGCTCTTCACTGGTATTTCATTGCCGTTTAGATTGAGATTAATGGTCTTTCAATAATTATCAGTTCAATAAAATCATTATTCGCTTTTAAAGCTTATAATTTGGTCATAAGTTTTAATCCGAATACTTGTTTCACATCTATTAATAATGGACTGAATGTGCGGTTATTTGATTTATTTTATTATTATGTCATTTATCAAAATGCCTTTCTATCGGAGAAATATTAATCTGAAGAAAAACTTGTTAATAATCAATACGATGGCAATCCCGAGTACTTTATGTCAAGCCTTTCCTAATTTAGATTATAGTGTTTTGGTTCAACATTTTTACTGCTTATTTTGATTCATATATTTTATTATCGATAATATATTTTCTATTCAATGGTTTATAAAGACATTAAATAAGAAATATTCGACTCCTTTAATATACTTTACGAGAGACCGAAAAAATTGCTTTTTTTATGATTAAATGAAAAAAATGTTTTTCGCCTCAAATGAAACGTTCATTCATTTCATTCATTTATTTTTTCGATTAAATATTTAATCCATAAAAAGGTATTAGAAAAGTGAAGGGTTCGGTATATCATGAGTTTCTACTCAAATAACTCAGAGGCAACTCATAAGCAAAGGGCAAACCAACAGTTTATTTAAGTTTTATCTGATTTTTTCGGTGAATTACTATTTAAGTGAATATTAAGTATAAGATTGCGATTCAATTGAACTAAAAATAGTGATCAGATTGTGTTATAACTAATAATAAATCTAATGAAACATTTAATAAATTCAATGATATGATAAGTACCCAGGTATTGATCAAAAGAGAAACGATGAAAAATTTGACTAAAAACTGATAAAAACAATGAAGTTTTGCATGAATTTTAAGGAGAAGCAAAAAAATCAATTATTCTTGACTTAATGCGAAACTTAAAGGTGTAATGAAATTTAAAAGTATTGGTTACAAAACCACAAGAATTTTGAAGAGAAAAAGAGAAGAAAAACGTTATAAAAAGTTTAGTGTAAACCCCGAAAATTGGTTGGCGTTAGCGGCGAATCATTATTTATTAGTTAGTCTTTTATGTTGGTATTCGGTAATAAATAAGCATGCTCATTAACACCTGGGGCGCGAGAACCATATTTATCTCAGCATCGAATGCACGAAACATTTGGGGGTTAATGAGAGATCACATTCACGTTCACTATATGTTCACTAAATTATAATTTATACAATAAATCGCATTTCACTCCTCTATTATCTAAACCTAATATAAAAACAGTATATTTTGGGCGCAAAAAATTCTCATCAAAGATAATGTAATATAAAATTCATGGATTTTGTCCTCCTCTAACAATACCTGTGCCGTACTATTGTTCTTGTTTTTAGCCCAAAGATTATAATAGTTTTTTAAGAAAACATTTTCTTTTTTAAAAACTTATTTTTATTGCACTTATTTTGCATCGAATACCACTTAAAACTTGATGCATACCATTAATGGTTGTTCCCCGACTTGGAGTGCAGTCTGAGTTCTACCGGAATCTAATTGTAATGCAAAACGATAATTGGATAATCTATCAGTTGGGGCACTTCAACAACCTGTGGGCCGGTTTCCTAATTAAATGGACATCTGAGGGCTAAACTGGAGGATAAATGTCTTGTCTAACTTAAACAGTCTCTACCATTGAATGCCCTCTTCTCTTGAATCGGTTGTGAGGGATAGTCTTGAGTCAATTCCCAGACTCTAATGAAAAATTAAGTAAAAAATTAGAATTTCTCCTCTTTTTTGCCGATCGTTTTGAGTGACGTTCCAATGGATTATCAAATTAGTTGTTCGAGTCATCAATTTATTGAATGCTAATCATTTTCAATCTGTATTCAGTCTGTGTGTTGGCTCTCATTTGGCTCTCAGCCAGTATTTTATATGATTATTCTGAGCTTATTCTGAGCCAAACAACGCCTTATAAAATAATTGCAGTGATTGGCCATCAAAACGCCGTTTTCTATCTATTTGTGTCCCATTTAATTATAGATTAGAGTCAATCAATTTTTATTATATTTTTTGTTATCTTAACGTTTGACGCATTTGTTTCTTCGGCTATCAATGACTGACCAAATAATACCTTATAATAACAGCCTCTAAGAGAGAGTGACTGCTCTGACTTTTCAGTCAGTTTTAGCTTTTCATTCAAATTGAATTCAAACAGTTGAGGCCAGAGTTGTTCACCCAACTCAGGGAGGTCTAACACATCATTCTATACCTATGCCCCTATCTTCTTTTCTTATTTGATATTCTTTCCTTCTCTTCACTACTTGTGACTTACGTCTGAATACTTTTCCCTTAATAGTGAAGTCAAGACATTTCAACAGAATATTTGTTTTTCGGCCGAAAATAGTTTTCTTCTTCTTCTTTGAAGTCAATTAGTTATGAAATAAATTCTCAGCAAATGTTGTCTTCAGTTCAGTTCACCGGACAATAGATTCATAAATCACGAACTCCTTTATAGACTGAGACAAATTGGATTTCACTTACTTAATAGTTTTCTCTTTTATTTATTAGACAAACATTCCTTGAATTGATGCTAACATTTATTGATAACATTCTTCTATTAATTTAAAAGCCATTGATTGCAAAAAAAATAATAATAATTAAACAAAACTAATAAACAGTTAAAAAGCTATTAAATTAAGTTTAAAATTTTGGAAGAGATGTTCGCTTCTAAATAAATCATTATTAGTGTTAATTAATACAGAAATTTATAATTAATGTTATTTTTCGAATAATTAATTAGTAATTTACAAAATAAGTCAATTTATTTGAAACTTTATCGCAATAATCAACAAAAATCAATATCGAGTCAAATAATCCAAACCTGTACTCAAATAACTCATTAAATAATTCATTGAAATTTAATTAAGATTAAAATTAATTTGAATAAAAACTCATGACTCATATGGAGAACAGAATAAGCCTTCATTTGATTGCAATCCAAACAGAATTTAATACAAATGCAAATAAATAATTGTTTTTTCTTTTTCACAAAATAATAGATTTTATCGTTTAATGTTTGATATAAACTGAACTCAATTATATTGATATGAGTTTTAAATGGTATTTCATGCAATTTAAATGATTAGCTTTAGTTTGAAAATAACTATTAATTGTTTTTGATATTGTGTTCAAACAATTCTTAATTTGAACTCTTTTTTCTATGTGTTATCTCTTCTCTGGATCTTTAATAAAACATCTGTTCAATGATTATTAGCTAACATTTCGTAAACTCCTTTCAAATCTATATTTAATTAGAGCCTCGAAATTATTTATCGATTCCATGAACTTCTAAATCAAATATTTAAATAATTTTCAGATTTTTATCACTTAATGCTTTAAATTTGAATATGAATTCATTGGTAAACATTAAAAAACAAATAATATTTTATTAAAACAACTATTGATCTATTGATTTATGGCAAAAACTAATGACTTTTCTTAAATAAATTCAAGAATTTTCAATTTAAAACTCTATTACTCTTTACTTAGAATATAGATAACAAACAAAAAGAGATAGTTTTCACTAAAATTAATTCAAACGTTTAAGACCTGAGAAGTATTTTAAACTATAAATTGCAATATTATATCGAATAATATTAATATAAATATGAGATAAACAGGTGAAGAAAGAAAACAAATTCAATACTCATATAAAATAATGATCCGGATTCAATTTGTTAAATCAAATGGAAAAGACTATGGCAAGAAAGGCATGATTGGCTATAAAATGACGAATTATGCCCATCAGCACAACCGTGTCTTTGCTTATTATTTTTTCATCAAATATTAATCGCAATAAAATAGTTTTTCTTCATTTGATTTGAATTTGATTTGTTTCTAACGTCAGTTACGATACGATATTAAATGATATTTGAGTTGATAGACATCATATCAAAAGAGATCGGATCCTCTCTTTTGACTCATTATTAACTAATTTCAGTTTTGGTTTAAAGAAAAAATATTGTGTGAGTCGACCACTGCTTGGAATTAATTTGAATTAATTATTTAGACTTGAATTTCGTGCCTCCAATTGAAAAATATGAACGGAATTAGTCTTCTCTTAGTCTATGTTTCTCGCAATGAATTTACATTAGATTTGCAATTAAACAACGATTGCATTGAATTTCATTTTTTTTTCTCCTTCTGTCAGAAAAGAGATTTTCATTCATTTCTCACTTAAGAACTACTGAATAAATTAAGTCTTGGTTTTATTTTTTAATTTTCTCTCTCTCTTCAACTTTTATAGCCCTTTAATGATTGTCACGAAATAAATCCATTTAATCACAAATTACTTCAGAAGAAAACTTATTAAATAGATTTTCACACATTTTTCTGAATCCAATTTTAATTTGTTTTTCATTGAATATAATAATGATTTGAATTGATTTGAATCTCTAATTATTTGTTTTTGAACTTTAAACAAATAATATTAAACTATAGAAAAACACAGTAATTATCTGATGAACAACTTTTCTAACTTTGAAGTATTAATTTTTAAATTTATTTTGAAACATTCTAGATTAATTATTGTTTTCTATAATATTCAGTCAAAACTTCAGATCATTAACTAAATTGATTGGATTTATATTTAATTATTCGATAGTTTAGAATAAATTATAATTAAATCAATTATAAGTAAGTAGTAGTAAAGTGAACACAAAAATTAATACAATTTTGTGGAAAAATTGAATTCCCCTGCATTTCAATTGTTAGGGGAAGTTTTCGTGTAAATTACATAATCACGACTTCTCTTAGATTTAGTTATTTTTTTGTTCATTTTTTTCGTCGTTCAATCATAAGACAGATTAGTTTGAAAAACACGCTCTCAATAGGGTTTGCATAAGACTTTTGCTTTGATTAGTAGAGAAGACAACGAACTAAATTATGAAATGAAATTTGTGTTCAGTTAACCATTTATTTCATTTTAAATGTCAAGAACTTCACTAATAGTTAGATAGTCCTAACAGTTGTAAGTAATTCATTCTCAAAACGATTTTCATATTCATTCAACTAATTTTACTTCAATTCAGTTAATATTCTTTTCTTTAGGTCTTTCTCTCTCTCTCCCTCTCTCTCATTCACTATCATTCACTCACTATCTGTCTCTCCCCTCAAGAGTTGTCAAAATTGCATTTAAAATAATGGTATAATTTAAAAGTGTCTCGTCTTGTGTTGGGTTCATATATTCTAACAATTATTACAATATGTACGCAATTTTTATTGCATTTACACCGGAAAACAGTTTTCGGGGAATTAGTTCGGGTATAGAATCAGATGCGATAAATAGTGACTTTGATTTCACTCATTCATTGATAATAACGTTAAAACGATAATTACTGCTATTCTCGGGCCGTATAATCACTACCATTGCGTGCATTACATTATAATAGAGTTTAGGTATAAGTCAATTATAATACGATAACCAAATCAAAAGTGATTTCGTTATAAAGAAAATAAAGATTTTCTTTCTTTCATAAAGTTTTTCAACAATTTTTAACTTAATTTTTTACTTGACTTACCTATGAATGAAAAATAAAATTAGGGCCTCTTTTCTCTTATTATTTTTTAATGCTGTTCTCCCTATAAATGTATATAAAACACAATTAATTTGTTCGGCCGACCGCTAAACTGAATTTTTATATAATGTGACGACTGCCCCAACAGATTACTGTTGTCAGTCCTCAACGTCTTCAGGCTTTTAATATCTTATAATATTTTTAAAGTATAATAAATTTTGTGTATCAGTGCGTTATTAAAATGACAAGTGCTGTGCAATTAATGGCCCGAACCCTATTGTAAACCACTGCAAGTATTTCAAAATTCCCTAATTTTTTGCACAGAACTAATTATTGAAGTGATATCTCACCAATTATTTCAGCGCTTAAAGGTCTAAGATTATCAGTTCAAAGGAAATAAAAAAATATATGAAATAAATGTATTTCTTCTTCGTTTTTGGTTAGAAATTAAAGGAAATACAATTATAATAACCAAAGGCTATAATAACGTTAAATAAGTTTAACTTAATTTTCTAATTAAGTTTTATTTGCATAAAAGTGTTGTCTAAAAGTTTTTCCTTTAGTTTTGGATTTGATTTGTCAACTGATAAAAAAGTAAAATGAGTCCAAATGTTATGCAAATCACAACCGATTAGTCGATAAAAGTTATTCGGCCATAAAATTGTTTGGGGGTCTGTCCACAGTCTGCTCGAAACTGTCTGAATGCCAATCATTGAACATCGAGACGAACCGGTATTTCAATTGAATAATGAATTTCTTTGATCGTTATGTTTAACGCAATGACAATACTATTTGAAAGGTATTTGCAAAGCAATTAAGTCGACAAACAAAAAATTTGGTAATAATTTTTATTTGACAATTTAAATAAAATGGTATCTCCTCCTCAAATAATGGTTCTGACTGTGCGTTGGAGAGGCGCTCCTCTAAAATTAGTTTTCGCTTAGATTTTGTTTGCCATACAATTAAGTCAAACACAAATTGAATTTCTCAAAGAAAAAAATGCAAAAATCTATGAGAATCGCCAATAAATGTGACATTAGTTTTGTAATTGAATATAAATCAAATCAGTTTAATGTTTTAGTGTCTGTCGACGAAAACAAACATTATTTCTGACCAATAATTTTAAACTCAGAGTTATAATTAGCGTTAAAAATCTGGCGAAACTTTAACCGATGAAATAACGATTCAAAAGTCAATTTTCACATTAAGTTTGAGTCAAACATAATATTTGTGTTATTTGTTTGAAGCAAATAAATAAAACCGCATCTGATTTAAACTTTGAATTATTTATTTGTTGATTTTCACGGCTATAATTTTGGCCAATTCTCAACAATTGATGGCTGAGCTCTCCAACAAAGGGGTGTCGACCTAAAACAGTCTCCTCTAACTATTAGAGCCATTCTTCAAACGTTTTCTGCTAAACAACTGATACCCAAAGTGGGTATCACTTAACTATTGCATGAACTTTAGAGCATTCAAAACACCCAGGCTCACTCAGTTATAATGATGATGATGTAGATTTTTATAAAAATAGACTAAAGCAAACAAGCCATCATTTTAATCAATGAATTGTGCAAGTTAAATAGATAAATAAAATTCTCTTATAAAAATAATCAGCAATTCACTAAATGAGTGAATTCAATCCTGTTTACTTTTATGTCATTCCAGTAGTAAGTGCCTTGGTGATTGTTGAGTAGCCTAAGTGTAAGTGAGTCGGCTAATACTGTGGTTGTCCTGGAATCAAATCGTGTAGCAATTATACCGCCATTTAATTAACAGAAAAACGATAAATTGTGTGATAAAATTTGGATAAAACGATACAATATTTTGTTGGCCCCACATATTCGGTGCTGTATTTGTGAGCTTAAGAGGTAGAGGAGCGCACGAATCAACCGTCAAAATGGGAAAGCCTTCATGTATTAAGTGTTATCACGGATTCATATGAGATATGGCTTTCTCTTCATATAATATAATGAAAACTAATATATCGTACAATAAATTATAAGCCATTCTATGGCTAAAGAATTTTTGTTTCTTTTCTTATGTGTGTTTAGGTTTTAAATAATATACGTTATATTCATTACTTGTTTATATTCATGATGTGCTCACAACCTGTGCTTTGCTCACACTTTTCTCCTCCCGACAGTTTAGTTGCCCAATGAATACCATATTAAACGATTAATAGCGGTATTACAACAAATATGCCAACACTAACAAAGGCCAGACCAACATTACACGACCCGAACCTATGAATAATTATTCGGATAAGAAATACTTAACATTTTGCGAACAAATTAATAATAATATTAAACAAAAATTTCGGCCACTTATCAGCTAAAAGGATCGGGTTTATAACAGTCATTAAGAGGAACAGCACCCAACTCTATGGACTCAACAAACTTATAGTTTATTGAAGTTTTGCGAATCGGGCTTAATATAAAACTCCAATTAAATTGTGTCTTGATCAATTACAAAGCTTAATGAATGCCTCAGTGTGCTAATATTATGAATTTGATATGAACTAGTACATTCCTTTCGTTTGCTTCATTAAACCGGATTATTTATGATTGAATTGACGATAATTATTAAATATTTGGCAAATATTTTTTGTTGACTCAAATATAATAAGCTTTGATTTATTCAAAATATTTTTCATTTGAATTCCATTTTTGTTTTGAAATATTTTAAAATCAATCAAATATTTATTGAATTCAAACTCAAGAAAACTTATTAAATGTTTTGTTTGTGTTTAATACAAATTCGAGTTTTTCTATAGACGTGTCGTTATATCGCATTCAAAATCAAATTAAATGAAAATATTTTTATTGTCAGCATTTCCTTCAAAAAAAATTATTTAATTGGCAATTAAAGGACCAAATTTACTATTAGTCAAATGAAGAGAAGAATAAAATCAAAGTTTGGCATCAAATTAGAGTCATATATAGATTACAATTAATTGTTTATATATTAAAGTTATAATACAAATGTGAGAATAAATCGATTTCCAAGTTATATATAGTCTGTATCGGAGTCTAAATCAGAACATTTGCACAAATTCTCAATTTATTAATTATCGTAAGACATCTCTAAACGCCTCAAAAATTTAAAATTCTGACTCCAGTTTGCTCTTAACATAGCAAATATGACCAAGCACAATGTCTAATCTCATTAATGTTTGCTTATAAATCTTAAAGTTGGGACATTCCTCTACTAAAATAATAAACAATATATTTCTTTTAATGCTCTTACAGTTAAGTGAATTAAAAGTGTCTCAAAATTCACTTAAGAATTAGAAAACTAATAAAAAGATTAAATGAAAATCGCATTCAAACTAATCTTTTTAATGAATCATAATTTTGATAATGAATTTTCCCTCAAAAAAGATGATCCAAAAAGAAAATTCTTAAAATTCATCTAAAAATATGATTTGAAAATTGAGCTCAAATTCATTGACAAATGTTTATCATTTCAAAAGTAATTTAAAGAAAATAAATTTGAAATTAAAAGGAGAGGAAAAATTCCACTTAAAAAATAATTAGATTTTGATTTATTGTAATTACATTGACTTTTCTCATGAATATTATTGCCATTAATTGACACAAATTTAAATCCATTACATTCTCCACAAAAGAAGAGAAAATAAGAATCATTTTTCTAATTAGAAAATTAATTTTTATTATAAATTTTTTTCCGTAATTTATATAATTAATCAGTTTATTAGCGAATATCTGAATAATTGTTCGCATCTTTTGATTCAAACTTGCAACAAAAGATTTAAATAAAAGTTGGGATCCGCTCAGTCCTATTGTGTGAGAGGTGTGCGCTCAGAATAAATCATTTTAATATTTTTCATTTTGCAGTAATAAAAAGGAATTATTTTCATTTTAATAGTAATTTTGATGAAAAATTGGTTTTTCTATTGTGAAGTGTTTTAATGAATGAGTCGTAAAATGAGTTAAGAGATTAATTATAAGCCCAACAAAACTTCTTTTTCCTCTCAGACTATTAAACTTCTTCGTAAACTTAATTAAAAATTTTAATTTTAATCAATTAATTATTATAACACGATTTTAATGCATAAAAGAGCGGAATATAGAAACAAAATTCAAAGAAATTTACTTTTTATTAATTCAATCAAATAATTCAGAAAACCTGAACCTTTTTGTGATATGTATTTTCAAAACACATTTATCTCTTATATTAAGAGATTTCTTATTTTGGAAATGTGTCTCAATTCAACAAATGTAACATTAATTTGAAATTTTGAATTCAAATCACAATTAATTGGTTGAACTTTAGTATGAATTACACAAAATTTTCTATAAATGAAAACATAATGTTTTGCATTAAGAAAAGCATAAAATTACTAAAAAACGTCAATAAATTAAGACAAAGTCTTTGACACCAATTAAATGGTGGGATTTGATCACAATTTGATCCAAAAATAAAAGGTTTGTTGAATGGGTTGAGGCGTCACTGTTTAAGAAGAAAATTATGATATTATATGAGTCACGTCCACAAGAATTCAATTATTTTTGAAAGAAATACGAGAATCGCTTTTATAGTCGATCTTTAAAGAAGTTAATACATTCAGCAATACCTGCAAAATGATTAGCTCCGGGCAATCAATAAGAGAGTCTGGAGTCGAAAATGAGATATATGTTCATATCCTGAATCCAAATGTAATAATGAATTATTAGTCAAAAGTAAAACGACGACTATTTGATTGGAACGCAGCGGGAAATGCGAGTCACACCAGGAGTCCAATAATGTTTAAAAATCCAATCGCAATAGATATACTCCGTAAGACTCTGGACTTAGTACCATACCATTCCAGACCAGACTATTCTTGCAAATACTCACAAATAACTTTTGGTTATTGGGTTTTCACGGCATCGACTAAACAAAGACTATTCGCTACTAAATGGCAATCATTTTGGCCATAAGTCTCTCTTGAATTACCGGTGCCCTAACTGACCGAATAAGTCGCCTAATTATGTAATTAATCATAAATAGACCGTCAGATTTGGCACACAATACCTGTCCATAACTGAGTCATTGAATGATAACAATTACAATAATTCAATTGCTTTATTGTTAACATATTTTTCAAGACCAGAGGGGAACCAATCAGTTGATGGCAAAGTCATTCACTATTCTCTGTTTGGCTTAACATTTATTATCGATTTCGGTCACAAATGATGGCCAAATAGAGTCCACAACAAGAGTCTAATCATTAATTTATTACTTAATCACATCCGAACAATAAGAACAATAAAAGTCTTTATTTGATGGATGAGTTAGTTTAGCACTGAATTATAGTTAACATAAATAGATGTCATCGAGTTGTCAGCAATTCTTCATCGGATCAACAATTGATTCAAAGAATTTATTTCAAAAATACTTTTCAATAAGTTTTAACTTTTGAGCGAATGATTAGAAAACAATAAAACATAAAAACATTTGTTTGAAATTTAATTGATTTGATCGAAGAAACACATAAATAGATTACTTAAGAATTCAAATGTGAATTCCACATAAAAAGTGTACTATTAAAATTTAAATTAAGTATGAGGGCTGTGCCAAATGGGTAGTATTTATAATCAAATTACAATCAAAATAGATTAAATTCAAAATAAATTTTATTAACTCATTGTTTTATTTGACGTCTAAATACCATTGAAGTGAAAACAAGTGCTTCCGACTGATCCTAAAGAATATAAGGAATGATAGCTTAAATACATTTGCATTACATTACAATTTGGTTGTCTCTCTGTTTGCATAAATAAAATTCAATTTAAATAAATTTTCACTAAATTTTACAAAAGAAGAGAATTTCAATTTAAATAAGTATTTGTGAAGTTATATAATATTTCCTTTTAATTTGCGATTTAAATCAATTCAGACATCCTTTTGGCTGAAAATTCCCACAATATTTCAAACAATATAATCACCAGAATATCGGCGTTCCGTTAAAAGTAAATAATTTTCTATGAAAAGCGCTTTCCTGTTATAAACCCTATGGATATACATTTGAGTACAGAATATAATACAAAGTTTTTGGAAAACCTCAACATTTGGTTACTAATAGTCGATATTAGAGTAGAAAGCAATTCATCAGAAAACAGAACCACCAGAACTACATCACAAACAATCCATTTTCACCTTCATTTGCATTGATATTCTTGTCAGGGAATGGAGTCGACTGTCGACCACCGGATGTATTCTATCATTCATTTGTTAGCGTCACTGAAAATTCAATAAAAACATGACTCAAATTTGATTATATGAGAACTCGTTTTTATGGCGTTTCACCTGTTGTTCAAATAAATTAGATTTAAAACTCCAGTTAAACACAAAACTTAATTTACAACTACTCTCTCCTTAATATCAAAAGAAAAAACAGATCACAATTTAATTGAATCGAAGAGATGTTGAAATAATTAAGAGATAATTATTTCCCAAATTTTATCATTGTTTTAGATTCTGTCCACTCGAGAGAGAGAGAGAGAGAGAGAGAGAGAGAGAGAGAGAGAGAGAGAGAGAGAGAGAGAGAGAGAGA